>QNTS01003283.1:86021-99001 GCA_003317085.1 Hucho hucho | reverse complement strand
TTAATGTGAGGTAAACTGTTTGGTGTGATGTGGTGTGTATATGTCGGTCATTTTAATGTGAGGTAAACTGTTTGGTGTGATGTGGTGTGTATATGTTGGTCATTTTAATGTGAGGTAAACTGTTTGGTGTGATGTGGTGTGTATATGTCGGTCATTTTAATGTGAGGTAAACTGTTTGGTGTGATGTGGTGTGTATATGTTGGTAATTTTAATATGAGGTAAACTGTTTGGTGTGATGTGGTGTGTATATGTTGGTCATTTTAATGTGAGGTAAACTATTTGGTGTGATGTGGTGTGTATATGTTGGCCATCTTAATGTGAGGTCAACTGTTTGGTGTGATGTGGTGTGTATATGTCAGCCATCTTAATGTGAGGTAAACTGTTTGGTGTGATGTGGTGTGTATATGTTGGTCATCTTAATGTGAGGTAAACTGTTTGGTGTAATGTGGTGTGTATATGTTGGTCATTTTAATGTGAGGTAAACTGTTTGGTGTAATGTGGTGTGTATATGTTGGCCATCTTAATGTGAGGTAAACTGTTTGGTGTGATGTGGTGTGTATATGTTGGTCATTTTAATGTGAGGTAAACTGTTTGGTGTGATGTGGTGTGTATATGTTGGTCATTTTAATGTGAGGTAAACTGTTTGGTGTGATGTGGTGTGTATATGTTGGTCATTTTAATGTGAGGTAAACTGTTTGGTNGACAACAACCCTAAGCACATAGCCAAGACAATGCAGGAGTGGCTTCGGGACAAGTCTCTGAATGTCTTTGAATGGCCAAGCCAGAGCCCAGACTTGAACGAACATCTCTGGAGACACCTGAAAATAGCTGTGCAGCGACGCTCCCCACCCAACCTGACAGAGCTTGAGTGGATCTGCAGAGAAGAAAGTACTGAGCAAAGGGTCTGAATACTTCAGTTGAAGTTGGAGGTTTACGTACACTTAGGATGGAGTAATTAAAACTTGTTTTTCAACCACTCCACAAATTTCTTGTTAACAAACTATAGTTTTGGCAAGTCGGTTAGGATGTCTACTTTGTGCATGACTGAAGTCATTTTCCCAACAATTGTTTACAGACAGATTATTTCACTTATAATTCACTGTATCACAATTCCAGTGGGTCAGAAGTTTACATACACTAAGTTGACTGTGCCTTTAAACAGCTTGGAAAATTCCAGAAAATTATGTCATGGCTTTAGAAGCTTCTGATAGGCTAATTGACATCATTTGAGTCAATTGGAGGTGTACCTGTGGATGTATTTCAAGGATATACTGTGGATATACCTTCAAACTCAGTGCCTCTTTGCTTGACATCATGGGAAAATCAAAAGAAATCAGCCAAGAAATTGGAGACCTCCACAAGTCTGGTTCATCCTTGGGAGCAATTTCCAAACGCCTGAAGGTGCCACGTTCATCTGTACAAACAATAGTATGTAAGAATAAACACCATGGGACCACGCAGCCGTCATACAGCCCAGGAAGGAGACGCATTCTGTCTCCTAGAGATGAACGTACTTTGGTGCGAAAAGGGCAAATCAATCCCAGAACAACAGCAAAGGACTTTGTGAAGATGCCGGAGGAAACAGGTACAAAGTATCTATATCCACAGTAAAACGAGTCCTATGTCGACATAACCTGAAAGGCTGCTCAGCAAGGAAGAAGCCACTGCTCCAAAACCACCATAAAAAAAGCCAGACTATGTTTTGCAACTGCACATTGGGACAAAGATCGTACTTTTTGAGAAATGTCCTCTGGTCTGATGAAACAAAAATAGAACTGTTTGGCCATAATGACCCTCGTTATGTTTGGAGGAAAAAGGGGGAGGCTTGCAAGCCGAAGAACACCATCCCAACCGTGAAGCACGGAGGTGGCAGCATCATGGTGTGGGGGTGCTTTGCTGCAGGAGGGACTGTTGCACTTCACAAAATAGATGGCATCATGAGGAAGGAACATTATGTGGATGTATTGAAGCAACATCTCAAGACATCAGTCAGGAAGTTAAAGCTTGGTTGCAAATGGGTCCCAAGCATACTTCCAAAGTTGTGGCAAAATGGCTTAAGGACAACAAAGTCAAGGTAATGGAGTGGCCAACACAAAGCCCTGACCTCAATCCTATAGAAAATCTGTTGGCAGAACTGAAAAAGTGTGTGCGAGCAAGGAGGCATGCAAACCTGACTCAGTTACACTAGCACTGTCAGGAGGAATGGGCCAAAATTCACCCAACTTATTGTGGGAAGCTTGTGGAAGGCTACCCGAAACGTTTTACCCAAGTTAAACAATTTAAAGGCAACGCTACCAAATACTGATTGAGTGTATGTAAACTTCTGACCCACTGGGAATGTGATGAAATAAATAAAATAAAGTGGTGATGTCAGGAATTGTGAAAAACTGAGCTTAAATGTATTTGGCTAAGGTGTATGTAAACTTCCGACTTCAACTGTATGTAAATGTGATATTTCATTTTTATAAAAAAAAATGCAAACATTTCTAAAAACCTGTTTTTGTTTTGTCTTCATGGGTTATTGTGTGTAGATTCCTGGTTTGGACAAACACTCCCTGGCATGAGTGGTAATTAACTAAAGAGATGAATTAGACCATTTTTTAATGTGGTTATACGGGCTTAGCGAATGGGGCGCTTGGGTCAGAAATTGATCATTCCAGGGGTTAATAAATGTAATGTAGAAGTGAGGATGGAGATAAAGCCTAATTCCCCTCAGCTCATCTGAGCTCTTTTATCTTCTGGTACTGTCCTGTTGTCATCTGTCTCCCATCTCTATGGCTATACAAAATAGCCAACCTTAGTGAAGTGAACTCACACACACATACATTAACTCTGTGCACACTCCACAACAGCTTAACAAGCCCTTGGTAAACAGTACTCCTCTAAGCAGGGCTAATTTTAAAACATGACAATATACAGATGATGTGTTAAGAGACCGATGAATTAAGGGCCTTTGTTAAGTCCACTAACATTAGCTTTTACTACGTTAGGCACTGTAAGCCTCTATCTCTACTGAACCCTCAGATAAGCCTGCAGCATATGTGAGGATGTTTACTGTTGTTTCTCTATTTGCAATATGATAGATACAAATGTTTCACTCTCTCTTGATAGGCCGTCAATGTTTCCTTTTGGATTGACCATTTGCCCCCCCAGTATTAAACACACTCAATTGACCTGTTTTTGTGCGTGGACTCATAGTTGTGAATCTCTAATGTATACATTGTCCTGGCAAATTGAACTATTTACAGGTTAGGGAATGTGGCAACAAAACATATTTCACTTCTGAGCTGTAACTTTGAAGGTTTTGAGTGGTACTTATATAGTAGCTTTAAATCTGCATTCAACATTTTATAACGTGAGGAGGATGCCACACAGTAGTAGCTCCAACAGTATCAACATCACCCAAATACCATCTCATTAGTCCTGTCTTTGATTGTCCAGTCAAATAAGGTCCTGTCTTTGATAGTTCAGTCAGATAAGGTCCTGTCTTTGATAGTCCAGTCAGATAAGGTCCTCTTTAATAGCCCAGTCAGATAAGGTCCTGTCTAATAGTCCAGTCAGATAAGGTCCTGTCTTTGATAGTCCAGTCAGATAAGATCCTGTCTTTGATAGTCCCGTCAGATAAGGTCCTGTCTTTGATAGTCCAGTCAGATAAGGTCCTGTCTTTGATAGTCCAGTCAGATAAGGTCCTGTCTTTGATAGTCCAGTCAGATAAGGTCCTGTCTAATAGCCCAGTCAGATAAGGTATTTGATAGTCCAGTCAGATAAGGTCCTGTCTTTGATAGTCCAGTCAGATAAGGTCCTGTCTAATAGTCCAGTCAGGTAAGGTCCTCTCTAATAGCCCAGTCAGATAAGGTCCTGTCTAATAGTCCAGTCAGATAAGGTCCTGTCTTTGATAGTCCAGTCAGATAACCATTCTATGGCATACTTTGGAAGGAGGGTTTCACATGCGATATGAAAACATGAGCTGTGTCACAACCCTGCTCAAAACCATTCTCTCTCAGAAGATTTGATCAATGCACAATTATAGTGTCTGAGATTAGAGAGAAAAATATCTAATTTCAATGAAAACATCAGTCTGTCACCCAGAAAGTCATGCTGCCACTTTGCTCTCTGTTGCTGAGAAATGTTCTCTGTTAACATATTTATTGAATTTGTTAAGGCTATTAGTTGCAGTATGTCCACATTACTTTTCCACAAAGTTATCCTCCAACTCACTGGCTTTTGAACATTCTTTGGAGGAATTATGTTCTTTAGAACAGCTGTACAGGTAGGTCCATAATTATTGGTACCCTTGATAATGATCTGCAAAAACTATATAAATGATACAAATACTAAATAATACAAATACTGAGCTATATTGCATGCTCAAACAAAATTGGGAAATTATATTATTTTAAACTAATACAATTGCTCATTTTGTTTAAAATCTCCAAAAGATGTGGGTCAAAATTATTGTCACCCGTTTTCAATACTCCAGCACCCTCCCCCAGCGAGGAAAACAACACTGAGCCTTTTTGTAAAATGTTTAATGAGTTGGAGAACACACTGGGAGGGATCTTAGACCATTCCTCCTTACATAATCCTTCCAGATGCTTGATATCCTTCCTCTGCTCTTATGGACTGCCCTCCTCAATTCAAACCACAGGTTTTCAATGGATTTCAAGTCCAGAGACTGAGATGGCCATTGCAAAATGTTGATTTTGTGGCCAATGAACCATTTCTTTGTGGATTTTGGTTAGTGCCTGGAGTTATTGTCTTGCTGGAAGATCCACTTGTGGCCAAGTGTCAGCCTCCTGGCAGAGGCAACCAGGTTTTTGGCTAAAATGTCCTGGTACTGCGTAAAGTTCATGACGCCATTGACCTTAACAAGGGTCCCAGGACTAGGGGAAGCAAAATTGCCCATTAACACAAAAAATTCAAGACCGTACTTTACCGTAGGTGCAAGGTACTTTTCTGTATATGCTTCTATTTTTTAACGCCAAACCCACCACTGGTGGGTGTGGCCAAAGTGCTCTATTTTCGTGTCATCTGACCATAGCACCACCTGGACTTTGATAAACGGCATTGGCACTTGGATTGGAACCGATGCTATGGTCAGATGACATGAAAATAGAGCACTTTAGACACGCACACCAGTGCACACCAATGCCATCTGAACATGCTTTGGATGAGTTGTGGCATATGGAACACTTCCTCGTTCAACTGTAACTTCAATTTTGGACAAAACCGTTGTGCTTGTTACTGAAAAACGAAAAAAAGGGTCTAAGGTGTACGTCAGTATTTGGTGGGAAAAGAGGATCAAGGGAGATCCTTTCCACCTGCAAACTCTTCACTCACACACACACACACGCAAACAACCCCTCCTCACAGACGGCCTACAGGTTTCAAGTGGCTAATGGTAGACAGGCCACCACTTTGTAGCAATTACAGTGTGACTGTTTGACCTCAACATTTCATACAAAGAGGAACTCCACTTCTCACTAATTCTTTGTCTCACATACTGTACATGTTCACAAAGTGAGCCTTAAAGAGCCAAAGACAAGTGTCACAGTCAAAATGTAAAGGCTTAACTAAAGCTTGGCATTAAAAGTTAGCAATGTGTATGTTGTTTCTTTGTCATTCAAATACTTCATTACCATTAGATTTAAAAAATTATAATAATTGTTTCAACTTCACAGAAATCCACAGTCCATGCTTTTTGTATACCCTACATAGCTGCTGCATGTACAAAACATGCTGTTGAGGGTATGAATAACAGTGAAATGTCTAATTTGGTCTTCCAAACCGTCACCTTTCTCTGAAAGAGATAAACTGGTTGTGGTGTTTTTTTACTCCAGGCCTTAATCCCTCAACCACAGAACACAGCGTTACATCCGGTGTTGGACAGGAATCCGACTAATGTTTATATGGAGTACTGCCCTGCATTTACAGACCCATTATCTGAAACAAAATGTCTCCCCCTCAACAGTGTTTCATTCCAAATTACATTATCCCATGTCTGCTCCCACTCTGATGGCTTAACAGCTCCTTAGGTGTTGCTCCGGACTGTTCAGACAAAGACCAGTGACATGGCACAGCCTAATGGCTCACTCCTTTACTTTATCATCTGAGCCCAGGGAAGAAACAGACCAAGGTTTACATAACAGCCGAGTGTTCGCTGAGCTGGATGAGCATCTGAAGAGCTCCGATTGGCTCCCTTCCCCTGTCACTTTCTCCAGTGACCAGTGAGTTATGTTCGACGCCACCCCGCCTGCCCTCGCTATCATTAGTGATAATTACCTCGTAAAAAAGGACACACACTCTGCCTCCCTTCTGGGGTCATCAGACCAGAGCTTTTTTCTTTCTTTCACTCTTGGTTTCCTGTTACCAACTGCATGAACTCCTAACATGTCTCTTGCTTTATCTGGGCCCCTGGGAAAGCATGTGTAAACTCTCTCTCTCTCTCTGTCCATCTACAGTGGGCTCCAAAATTACTGGCACCCCTGACTGGCAATGCACAAACAATACTTAAAAAAATATAAACACTATAATTATAGAGATAAACTCAAAATAACAACAATGGAACCAACCAAAATCATACAATTATTTAATGCAAAATAAATTCAACCAAAATCAAAGTTTCATAATTATTGGCACTAATCATTTAGTACTTAGTGCAACCACATCTGGCAAGGATAACAGCATGGAGTCTTTTCCTGTAATGTTTGACAAGCTTAAGGAACACATTTGGAGGGATTTTGGACCATTCCTCTATGCAGATCCTTTCAAGATTCTTGGGTTTGCGCTTATCAACTGACCTCTTCCACTCAGCCCACAGGTTTTTGATTGGATTGAGGTCCGGCTACTGAGATGGCCATGGCAGAACATTGATTTTGTTGTCACAGAACCATTTCTGTGTGGATCTTGAGGTATGTTTCAGGTCAATGTCTTGTTGGAAAGTCCACCTATGGCCAAGTCCCAGCCTTCTGGCAGAGGCAACCAGATTGTCAGCCAAAATTGCCTGATACTTGGTGGAATTCATTATGCCATCAATCTTAACCAGTGCCCCTGGACCTCTGGAATTAAAACATCCCCAAAACATCACTGACCCACCATCGTATTTCACCTTGCCTCTCCTTGGATACATCTCTGTTTCGACGCCAAACATGCCGATGCTGTATCTGACCAAAACGTAAAATTTTGGTCTCATCTGACCAGAGCACCTTCTTCCAGTCATAATTGAAATGACGTTTGGCAAACTCCAAGCGCTTGCATCTGTGTCTGGGGTCAGAAAGGGTTTTCTTCTGGCAACCCTTCCAAAAAGCCTGTGGTTGTGGAGGTGGCGTCTGATGGTGCTTTTGAATCCTGGTGACCCCAAGATGCCACCAATGCCTGCAATTCTTTCACAGTGATTCTTGGGGATTTGTTGCTTCTCTCATCATCCTCCTCCCTATCCTGGGGGGCAAAATGCATTTGCGTCCTCTATCCGTGAGGTTTTCAACTGTTCCACATCTTTTTTATTTTTTAATAATTGCCCTGACAGTGCTCAGTGGTATATTCAATCGTTTGTGGATCTTCTTGTAGTCATTACCAGATTTATGAAGGTCTACGACCATCTGTCTCTTTTGAACTGCCAGTTCTTTTGTTTTCTTCTTGGTGTTGGATGACACAGGGATATTGCATGCGTATTACCTCATTTTTATACCCTAGTGAAACAGGAAATGATGTAATGGCTCAATATAGTTCCTTAAGACTTAGATAAACTTAAATAAGTGGAATTTAATTAGTGGTTTAATTTTAGTAGATGTTATTTACAATAATCTTTAAAGGTACCATTAATTGTAAAACCTTGATTTGGAGGACATTATTTTGGAACCAACCCAAATTATTTTGGTTGGTTCCATTGAAAAATGTATAAAGTACAGTATTTCTCACGTGTTGGTATTTTGAGTTTATCTCTATAATTATATTGTTTATACTTGTGTAATCATTTTTTGTACCTTGCCAGTCAGGGGTGGCAGTAATTTTGGAGCCCACTGTATATACACACACAGACACACACAGACAGACACACAGACACACACACACACCTCAATACAAAGGTCGAAGATGACCAGTTATTTAACAAATTAACAATGCTCTAAAAATAGAATATCGTCAAAAGTGAATTTGACGTTATTACTCCTCCACCTCATCCCCTGCTCCAATAGGACATACTCCTAGGCCCTGCTGCCACAGTCAAGACATCTCAACCATTTAATTGTATATCTCTACAGTCCTTGGGGAGTATACATCAACAGTCAAACACAGCCTTCTCTGACAGAGTTTGGCTGGAGAGGGTCAGCTTAGCTATGGTGGACTTCATGAGTCTGCCACTCTGATATGACTGGGCCAAATGACTGATTTAGACACAGCTTTTCCCCAGCCCATTGGTCCCCGCTGTGAGCCTGTCAGCAGACTATACATCTGGGTGTCAATACAAGGCCTGAGCCCTGTCATGTGGAGACAGGAGGGGCTGACACTGGTGTTCCACACGTACCATACAGTCACTCCACTTCATACTGTTAGCTAGACTGCTGGGTAAGCAGAGAGGAAAATAGAAGAGAGGAGAGGCTTCAGTATAACAGTATAACACGTTCCATCACGCACGGCAGAAACCGTAATGCAGAGAGCTCTGCTTCAGGGACTCATTCAATGAAATTGACAGCTGAGAAATGGATGCTATCATCTGAGATGTAAAATAAATATAAGGAACTTGAAAACATTATGATTGGACACAGACAAATAAAATAACACAAATAAGGAGATGTTGAAAGTCTCACGTAGCCAGAGAGAAGAATATGGCAAATACCTGAACAAAGATGTGTGTCCCAATGACATTGAGAGTTTCCCCTGTTGAGGGAAATCAACTATTTATATCAGGTGTGCTACAAAAGCTGAAAATATAGAAATAGAAAACATGAATACAAACACACACCTTGGCTTGGATAACGTCATTACCTCATCTTCTCTAACACAATAGACTACAGGAGGGGGGGACAGAAAGAATGGGTGCTTCGCTGGACACAAAGTTACACCCCCTTGTACATTCATGTTTACTTTCAGGATCTTGCCAGGACAATAGTGATGTCCTCTCCTGGAATGAGTGCTCTGGTATAGCTGCTCATCCATGACCTCCAAATGAACCCAAACCAGGGGAAATAATACCAATAGTACTGAATCCATTTAATATCGTCTAGAATCCTTGTCAGTGAGCTGCATCTGACTTATAATTCATAACAGACCAAGTTCCTCACTGCTTCTACATCTGCATTGCTCGCTGTTTGGGCTTTTAGGCTGGGTTTCTGTATAAGCACTTTGTGACATCTGCTGATGTAAAAAGGGCTTTATAAATAACTTTGATTGATTTGATTGATCAACACTTTCCATGTTACAGCTGTAGAACGTTAGCGGAGGCAGTGAACTTTAGCCATGGTGACGTATTAATTATTGTGTTTAATGTTGAGGTTCACTTCCGGCTCTGCGCAACTCCCATTCCCATGCTCCCTCAACTTTTCCAGCCGAACAACTAGAGTTGTACTACATGGTGGGAGGATGGGAGGGAGGGTCGGAGGGAGGGTCGGAGGGAGGGAGGGAGATTATTTAAGACACTCATTGAAGAAGTAGGGTTTCAGGTGCTTTCGGAAGACGGGCAGGGACTCTGCTGTCCTAGCTTCAGGGGGTAGCTGGTTCCAACGTTGGAATGTAAGATACCAGGAAAGGCTACATAGTATAAAGCACATGTAAGCTTACACACTCAGTAAAATGGTATTCTGCCGGATCACGTGTGTGTTTACAGCTTGTGATGTTACAGGAGCTCCTAATACACCTTTAGAATGTATTTGTCACACAGTTATACAGTACATATTTGATTTCAGTCAACAATAGTAGCATTTAATGTCCAATGGGACATGTGCATAGACGCACACGCACACACACACACAAACACACACACACACACACACACAGAGCCGGTGTGTGGAGACATCAGGTGGTGTTAGCTCAGCAGTGGTCCCACAGGGACAGCTCGTGGGTAAGGTAACATGCCACAGACCTGATTGCTAACCAGACACTAACCATGCTACTCCCACATGCTCAGGCTATTGTGTAGAATTTACTAGGGTCATTACTAGGTTAGCGACCATGCCGTTTAAAGGGTTAGATAAGTGGTTTCTATATAATCTGTGTGTCACTAATTAAGAAACCAGATGCACACTAACTGAGCAATCACTTTATCTGACCGTTTCCTCTGCTATTTTAAACGAGTGGTGGGAAATAGAGATTCCCCCATTATAGCGTCCATCTGTCAGCATTACAGACCCACACTAACCCACTCTGCCAAATCTTGTCAGCAAATTCCCATATATCGTGGGAAGCTGAATGTGTCAGATTAAATTATGCTGTTTATAGAACTTGAAGTATTCTCAAATACCCTTCCTTCACTAAGAGGGTATTCCTTCCTTCCCTCACTAGCAGGGTATTCCTTCCCTCACTAGCAGGGTATTCCTTCCCTCACTAACAGGGTATTCCTTCCTTCCCTCACTAGCAGGGTATTTCTTCCTTCACTAGCAGGGTATTCCTTCCCTGACTAACAGAGTATTCCTTCCTTCCTTCACTAGCAGGGTATTCCTTCGCTGACTAGCAGGGTATTCCTCCCTTCCCTCACTAGCAGGGCATTCCTTGCCTCACTAACAGGGTATTCGTTCCTTCCTTCACTAGCAGGGTATTCCTTCCCTCACTAACAGGGTATTCCTTCCTTCCTTCACCAGCAGGGTATTCATTCCCTCACTAACAGGGTATTCCTTCCCTCACTAACAGGGTATTCATTCCCTCACTAACAGGGTATTCCTTCCCTCACTAACAGGGTATTCATTCCCTCACTAGCAGGGCATTCCTTGCCTCACTAACAGGGTATTCATTCCTTCCTTCACTAGCAGGGTATTCCTTCTCTCACTAACAGGGTATTCCTTCCTTCCCTCACCAGCAGGGTATTCCTTCCCTCACTACCAGTGTATACTTTCCCTCACTAATAGGGCACCAGCAGTGTATTCCTTCCCTCACCAGCAGGGTATTCCTTCCCTCACTACCAGTGTATACTTTCCCTCACTAATAGGGCACCAGCAGTGTATTCCTTCCCTCACCAGCAGGGTATACCTTCCCTCACTAGCAGGGTATTCTTTCCCTCACTATGGGGGGTATTCCTTCCCTCACTAACAATGTATTCCTTCCCTCAGTAGCAGGGTATTCCTGGAAAGTTGTAGATTTAGAAACTTGAAGATGCTATAGGAATGTAGTTGGCCATGTTGTTGTATTCCTGTCCATGATTAATGTGCAGATTTTTTTTTTTTTTTATCAAAACATTTTAAAATTTCTCTCCAATAATTTAAATATATAGTAAATACAAGGCATGTGACATAATTTAAAATACAAAATAAAATCCCCTGTGGTCATGTGTAGACTAGTTATTTGCTATAGTCCATTTCCAGTCAGAGAGAGCAGAGAGCCCTTCACAACGATCTGTTATGGTGCTTCATCTTTCCTGTTTTAGCCTTGTGCTGCTTGCACTCCGGGGCCCTGTCTGGTCTGGTCTCTTAAGGCTGTGTGTTATCCCCTGGGGTGAGGTGGGGATCAGGGCCCCTCAGTGTCTCCGTCCCAGAACAAGAAGAGCCCACTCAGACCAGACCCAGTGAACAGGGCGTCATTGATCGGTGATATCTGAAAGGGTCACATCTGGGCCAAACCTCCACAAGCAGCCCACTGTGTCTCCACAGATCCCCTTCGCTTATGAAATCAAACGCACATTCACAACTGCCTGTGGTTCTCCTCTGTCCTCATTCCTCAATCCTTTCACATCCAAATCGCCTCCTCTGGGGACGAGAAGAGGATCAAATCCTTATCTGTTCTTCCCTTTTGAAAAACACGTTGATTTGTCTCCTTGAGATGTGTTTTTTTCTTCTCAGGAATATAAGAGTAAGTCACAGCAGGCTGTTGAAGCAACAGGGAAGCCTTGGGGAATATCCAGCTTCCTGTGACGAGACTTGACACTTGTGCTGCTTTACCAATAATGCAATACTTTAGTATCCAAGGGTGTCCTCAAAATCAATTGAATGGACATCACAATGTAAAAATGTCCTCAAATGATTGATGACTTACTTAAAAAAAACAAAAAAAATCCTTATTCACATGTGTTTTTCTAAAGGATCAATATCATTACATTCATTTAGAACATCTCCAATGTAGAATATCAGAAAGAAAAGTAAAGACCTGACACTCACCCTCTCTAGAACTCTTAAAGTTTTGCTTTGGCCTAGTTGTTGAGTTCAAGAAGGTCACTCATGGACCATGCTAGGGACAAGTGTTGAGGATAATAGCATGGGAAGTAAACATGAGATGGTCACTCAATGATTCACAGGATACTGCCCCTGGAACATTCAGCAGCTTCTAGTGGCTTCGGGCTTTATACAGGCCATTCATCCAGTGGGTCAGTGGAGGCAAATGTTCATCTGCGTCAATGAAAGGTCTTAATCCTAACCTTGAGGAGCTGCTGGGATCTCCGCTGTAAACCATCGCTCTGAGAGACCCAACTTCCTGTTGATTTTCTGTAATATTGTATACAACCAACACAATGTATCATACAGTCATCTGCCTCATCTTCTTGGCTCATCCTCAGGCTGTTTGTACTGACTTCCATGAACCAATATAATAACTCAAACAACTCTAGTGTTGCTGCCTTCATTTGCATCCTCTCTTCCCTCATGGGGTCAGAGTGAAACGATTGAAAGCCGCAGCACATCTCTGTGATTTATAGGTTACTTTTAGCGAGATGCACAAACTTAAACAGTGAGCCTCTTTAAGCCTTAGGCCTGAGGAAGATCCGTACAGCGTCCACATTGATATATGTTGTCAGTTGTCCCTGGTCTCGCAGTGCACAGCTGTGACCAGCGGCCATGAACAGTGGC
>QNTS01003283.1:60765-81456 GCA_003317085.1 Hucho hucho | reverse complement strand
GAAGGGAAGGCTAAGGGGAAGTCACATGAGATCAGAAGGTAGGAGCTGTACAGTATGTGGAGGTAGAGGGAAGGGAAGGCTAAGTCAGGCTGGCTGGTAGCACAGTGACAGCCTCAGGAGCAGGTTCAGTGCTCAGTGAGCTGTATGGCCCTCAGCCAGGTGCAGGCGTGTGCCAGGTGCTCAGTGTCCCCTGGGATGACTGCAACTCACTGATCTATGACAGAGAGGAGGGAGGAGAGAAAGGGTGGAGGGTGAGAGAGAGAAAGAGGGGGAGAGAGAGAGAAAGAGAGACAGAGAGAGAGAGAGAGAGAGAGAGAGAGAGAGAGAGAGAGAGAGAGAGAGAGAGAGAGAGAGAGAGAGAGAGAGAGAGAGAGAGAGAGAGATAGAAAGAAAGTATTACGTAGCATTGTTGAGTAGGCAGGAATTACCTGCAAGGCATTACCTGCTTTGACTGGCAGGCACAATGAGTCACTGGGGTAGGTGAAACGTAATCGAGGAACAATGACATCGTCCTTTGTGCTGCTGCATGGCATGAGGGAAACAGGCTTGTGTTGTTGTGGTATGTTGGGATGAGGATTCTCTGCTGTACATCTGAGGTGACTGTGTGTGAATTTATGAATTCATGAAAAAAAATGTTTGTGTCGAATTGCCAATTGGCAACCCCTCCCTTATGGGATTAATTGACACATAAACAAACATTACAATACTTCACTATAGTAATTAAATGATCATTCTTCTTCCAGTGTTCTCTGCATCGCATAAAGAGTGAAAAAATGTAAGGTAAAAATCAATAAATAATAGTAAATAATGTGTGTTGTTGTGTTGACTGCACGTCTGAGATGACTGCATGTGTTGTGTTGACTGCACGACTGAGATGACTGTGAGTCTTGTGTTGATTGCACGTCTGAGATGACTGTGTGTGTTGTGTTGACTGCACGTCTGAGAGGACTGTGAGTGTTGTATTGACTGCACGTCTGAGATGACTGTGTGTGTTGTGTTGACTGCACGTCTGAGAGGACTGTGAGTGTTGTGTTGACTGTATGGTCCCGTTCCTTAGACTTTAAAGTTGAAAGTCTCTGTATCAAGTATATGAAGACAGAAATGATGCCCCAACTTCAGCATACAAACAATACCTTATCAATATTCTATTATAATGAATCAAACTACTCATAGTAGTATGTTAAATATGATTGCTAAATATTGCATGAAAAACAGTCATATTCAAATACGTTAAAAGCTGTTTGTTGATACGACTTTAAACCCTAAACCTCTGCTTAAGATAAACTCTCAAATTCATATGGTGAACTGAAATACAGTGCTAAATATAATTCCATATGACCAAATATGCTTCTGAGAAAACTTTGACAACCACATTCTGATTTAATTGTGTTACTGTTTCCCATGTTATTTAGATTCAAATCTCTAGTTATACACAAGTGGCATATACATGTACAAGCACAGTATACAACACTGTATTCGATCAGTGACTAACAAAGATGATATTGTATAGACCAAGGGCTACATTTTAACAAACGCAATGGTAAATCTAAGCTGGCAGTAGCGCTGTAGGTCCATGGTTTTGTCAGAAATATTTTGGCTGTTTTCACAAACAGAATTATGAGCGCAATAGCTGGCGGTTGTGTGAAAGGGATGGGTATTGATGAATAAACAAGTTGTAGGTGTGATGAGGGCAAACACTCACATGTTTGTCTCAAGTTCTTTAGATTATTGACGTCTTTGAATTGTCATCAACTCCAATTTGGCCAGAGGCACAGAATATTCTCCTCCTGGTCCATTGTGGATTGAAACTACAGTTTTTTAAATTGTATAGGCTAGAGTAAAAATAAACATCTAGTGTTTGCTCAGTAGTGTATGTTTGGAGTGTTGGCATACAACATTGTTGTAATTGGCTTCAATGAGCCTTCATGTCTTTCCACATCGCACTTCTCCTCAAATAAAAAATACTAGGCTGCCCGTAAATTGTATTGTATATGTGAGGCATGTTCTCAATAAGCAAAATATAGCCTAGGCCTATTGTTGATACTGCATTATAGGAATAATTTAAATACGTTTGGTAACTAGATGAGAGGCGCTCTTTGGAGATGGGATGGATACTTGAACATGCGAAATGCAGTAGACTATGCAAGTAGGCATACAGTGCATTCGGAAATTATTCAGACAATTTTGACTTTTTCCATATTTTTGTTACATTACAGCTTTATTCTAAAATGGATTTAAAAAAAACATCCTCATCAATCTACACACAATACCCCATAATTAAAAAGTGAAGAAAGATTTGTAGAAATTGTTGAAAATGTATTAAAAATATAAAATAGAAACACCTTCTTTACATAAGTATTCAGACACTTTGCTATCAAACTCGGGATTGAGCTCAGGTGCATCTTATTTCCATTGATCATCCTTGAGATGTTTTCACAACTTGATTGGAGTTCAATTGATTGGACATGATTTGGAAAGGCACACACCTGTCTATATAAGGTCCCACAGTTGACAGTGCATGTCAGAGCAAAAACCAAGCCATGAAGTCGAATTGTACGTAGAGCTCTAAGACAGGATTATGTCGAGGCACAGATCTGGGGAAGCCAAACTGAGCAATCGGGGGAGAAGGGCCTTGGTCAGAGAGGGGACCAAGAACCTGATGGTCACTCTGACAGAGCTCCAGAGTTCCTCTGTGGCACCATCCCTATGGTGAAGCATGGTGGTGGCAGCATCATGCTGTATGGATGTTTTTCAGCGCCAGTGACTGGGAGACAACTTAAGATCGAGGGAAAGATGAACAGAGCATAGAACAGAGCGATTCGTGATGAAAACATTCTCTAGAGTACTCTAGATGACCTCAGACTGGGGCAAAGATTCACCTTCCAACAGGACAACAACCCTAAGCACACAACATAGACAATGCAAGAGTGGCTTCTGGACAAGTCTCTGAATGTCCTTGAGTGGCCCAGCCAGAGCCCGGACTTGAACCCGATTGAACATCTATGAAGAGACCTGAAAATAGCTGTGCAGTGACGCTCCCCATCCAACCTGACAGGGCTTGAGAGAATCTGTTGAGAAGAATGGGAGAAACTTTCCAAATACAGGTGTGCCAAGCTTGTAGTGTCATATCCAAGAAGACTCGACTCTGTAATCAAGTTAAATTAAATTAAATGTTATTTGTCACATGCGCCGAATACAACAGGTGTCGACCTTACAGTGAAAGTGTTTACTTACAAGCCCTTAACCAACAATGCAGTTTTAAGAAAATACAAAACATTATGTACATGTGCAGTAGGTAGAGTTATTAACTTCTTTGGGAGCAGCGCACGAGGTGACGGTTTTGGAGAGCCTGGCGTGCCCAAAGTAAAATGCCTCCCATTCAGGTCCAGAAAATAGGATATGCACATATTTAGTACCATTGGATAGGAAACACTCTGAAGTTTCTAAAAGTGTTAACATTTTGTCTGTGAGTATAACAGAACGGATATGGCAGGCAAAAACCTGAGGAATTTCTGTCCTGGAAAAAGTGGTTTTGACACATTGCCTCATTTGGAACCCCTCCCTTATGAAAATGCTGATATAAGGGCATATGAATGCAGTACCTATTGCTTCCTCTGGATGTCAACAGTCTCGAGAAAGTGTTTTGATTCTTTTTAGCTGCTTTTAGATTGTAGAAGAAGACAAATAAGGAAGGGGCCACACAGATGTCAATAGAAGAAAATGCGCGTTCCAGGCTGGCGCGCTCTGTGGTTTTTTCCTTTCTTATCGCCCAGTTTATATTCCGGTTGAAATATTATACTATATATACATAAAAGTGTTCCTAAGGATACATATACAATTATGTTTGATTGTTCTTGGACAAGTTTATAGGTATAAGTTGAACGAGTTCTCTTCACGTTTCAATGGAGGAGTCAACGCTGTATTTTCTCATTATAACTTGCCAACCAAACGGAGATTTATGGATATAATACATTACTTTTTCTAACAAAAGAACCATGGATTGTCTTCGTTGGACACTTGGGAAGCCCTCAGCAGAAGTTCTTCAAAAGGTAATTGATTTGTTTTCGCTGTGAAATGTGTTATGTGTGAAGGCATTTTACTTTGGGCATGCCAGACTCTCCAAAACCGTCACCTCTGCTGCCACTCCCTAAGAAGTTAACGAAGTTAATGGCTTCCAGTCCAAAATCTGAGAGAATACATTTATAGCAGACTAAGGCCTGGGTGAATTCACAATGTTTGGCATTTCTGAGGAAACCACATGGTGACTAAAATGTAATGTATTGAACTCTCTCTGGGCTATGTAAAAATTGTCTTGGCCTTCTGCCTCCATCTCCTCCAATAGGACCCACAAGAAGACACAGTCCCTGGAATGTGAAATGCAGGGCATAGTTTAGCTATGCAGGAACTGGCAAGTCTCCTTTACACACAGGAGTTCATTTACATGTAGACCTTCTAGAGAGGTCCCAATACTTTATGCCTAAACTTTCCACTGCCGTAACTAAGCATAAACCATGGATTGAGACATTGGACTCCAGCTTCAAAGGTAGAGTGAAGACACCTGTGCCTGCAGCAAATGTGCAAAGTGGCTCAAAACCAACTAGTGTTTTCACAGCTGTGGATAGAAAGAAAGGGGACGCTCTACCCTGTGGATAGGAACTACCCTTACCAAAATGAATTTGTTGCTGCAAAGTTCCCGTAAGTTTGTGGCAAATTTGCTGCAAACTAAATAGTGTGCCACAAAATGTTGCCAGAAGTTTGCAAATGTCTACCACTACTGGTGAATTTCCGGCAAACCTTTGGCAACAATAATATTTATTGGCACTAGTGGTAAACAGTTAGTCTCAGTCTGGTGAACAATTCTCTCAATATTCTGTTTGAATATGTGGCTAACCTGTGGCAACAATATTTATTGCCACTAGTAGAAAACAGTTTACCAGAAGCCGTTTCTGGTGAACACACGAGTTCCGAGACCAGTAACCGTTGACGACCAGTCAGGGGGAGAAGAAACATCAGTTGCACATGTAAACCATGCGTTCTAGCTACCTACCATAGTGGTCCAGTGAGTGTCTAACTAACTAATAAACATTAAAATGTGTTTGCTAATTAATGCTTGGTTAGCAATGTCATGTTTTATGGGATAGAGTGAAACAAAAAAATGTATCTCCACCGTCAGTAAAGCAGGGCCACTAAAATGTTTTGCCGCGAGGTGGTGACACCTAAGGGCTAGAGCCATCCCTGAAGCAAATGCATGTATTATTCTCTTAAATGTAGCCCATTCATTCCTTTTTACAATTAGATATTTTATTGCTTTAACTAGTCGCTCATCTTGACCATGTGTTCTTTCTTCTTTCTTTCAATCAGTTACAAGAAACAGACAGATTGAGGCCTTCAATCAAAACTGGGGACAGAGAAATACAGTGATTTTCAAAAGTATTGGGACAGTGACAATTGTTTTGTTGTTTTGTCTCTGTACTCCAGCACTTTGGATTTGAAGTGATACAATGACTATGAGGTTGTGCAGTCTCTCAGCTTTAATTTGAGGGTATTTTCATCCATATCGGTTGTATTCATGATTCATTCAGGGTTATCCATAATCATCCACATTAATGTAGAAGTTTTTAGAAACATAATCTATTCTTATTTATAATAAAAGTGACTCCAAAATGATACAATACATTATTTACCATTCATTTATATTGGTCACAAAATAATCTGAAACACAACCAAAACAAACAGCAAATGCATCCAACATATCACAAGCTTGATGTAGTCATTGCATGCTATGAATATGGGACCAAATACTAAACTATTTACTACTTTAACACACATACAGCGCCTTCATAAAGTATTCATACCCCTTAACTTATTCCACATTCTGAATTCAAAATTGATTAAATATATGTTTTTTCTCACCCATCTACACACAAAACCCCATAATGATGAAGTGTTTTGAAATGTTTGGAAATTGATTGAAAATGAAATACAGAAAAATCTAATTTACAAAGTATTCACACCCCTAAGTCAATACTTTGTAGAAGCACCGTTGACAGCGATTACAGCTGTGAGTCTTTGTGGGCAAATCTCTAAGAGCTTTACATACCTGATTTGCCCATTATTTAAAAAATTCTTCAAGCTCTGTCAAATTGGTTGTTGATCATTGCTAGTAGATTTAAGTCAAAACTGTAACTCGTCCACTCAGGAACATTCGCTGTCTTTTTGGTAAGCAACTCCTGTGTAGATTTGGCCTTGTGTTTTAGGTTATTGCCTTGCTGAAAGGTGAATTAATCTCCCAGTGTCTGGTCGAAATCACACAGAACCAAGTTTTCCTATAGGATTTTGCCTGTGCTTAGCTCCATTTATTTCTTGTTTATCCTGAAAACTCCCCAGTCCTTAACGATTACAAGCATACGCATAACATGATGCAGCCACCATTATACTTGAAAATATGAAGAGTGGTACTCAGTAATGTGTTGTATTGGATTTGCCCCCAAAATAACACTTTGTATTCAGGACAAAAAGTGAAATGCTTTGCCACATTTTTTGAAGTATTACTTTAGTGCCTTGTTGCAAACAGGATGTTAGTTTAAGAATATTTGTATTCTGTACAGGCTTCCTTTTTTTCACTCTGTCAATTAGGTTAGTATTGTGGAGTAACTATAATGTTGTTGATCCATCCTCATTTTTCTCCTATCACAGCCATTAAACTCTGTAAATGTCTTAAAGTCACCATCGGCCTCATGGTGAAAGCTCTGAGCGGTTTCCTTCCCGTCTGGCAACTGAATGACGCCTGTATCTTTGTAGTGACTGGGTGTATTGATACACCATCCAGTCTAATTAATATGCTCAAAAGGATATTCAATGCCGCCTGTGGCATTGAATGCAAAGGAAGACAGTGAGCATTTGGCCTCCCATGGTAAACATTTTTTTTTTACTTTGCCAATCAACATTGAGCTAAACTGAGTGAATGGTCCTGGCACACCAAAAAAAAGGGAAGCCAGTTTGGATTTGCAGTCTCTCCTATCAAATAGCATCGAGAGCATACGTCATTGACAGAAGCAACTTGAATTGTTGCATCTCATTGGCGTTTTTCTACAAGTGGGGTGTGTAGTGACTTTACTTTCATTAATCTGATGACTGTTATTTGTTATATCCATTAACTATGTTTAATTGTTACCCGATTAAATGAATCATATAACAATTAACTCATTAGGATTTGGGGGCACCACGGAAGAGGTTAAAGAGTTAAGGTATATATCTATTACAACGATAAACAGTAATCTTATCAGAAGATAAGCCAGCCGTGCCGATGGTTCCAGTGGGGTGATGAGAGTAGGGTACTACAGTGATTTGAGACTCATAGTAGGATGGAATGGTTTGAAGAGATTGAGATATTTGACTCAGGACAGCTAGTAAGCTGTACCAGTGATTGTCTGAGAGGGGAGTTTGTCGCCTCTTCCTCCAAGTGTTGATTACTCAGGGTTCAGGATTCAGACCACTATGGACATGAGCTGTAGTCCCTCCCAGTTTCAACAATTTCAAACATGTAGCTACCACTCCACGCTTGTCTGGTATGTTAATTCTTAGCCAGTCCTTTTAAGCACTCTGGTCGAAAACTGACACGCTCTTCTGACCTCACTCGGTGCGTGGCTACTTAATGTGCAAAAGACATGATTAGAAGTTATCTCTAATGACTCCTAAAATCACATTCATATCTTAACAAAAATATGTTCATCATTTTAAAATCATATACACAACGTATTGGATGGAAAGTTGATAGGTAAAGGAGGTATCCTTTCCAAGTTACAGTATTTCGTCCATACAGTTTTTAGTGCCATCACAAAATGAAAAACTATATGACATTAGTTTTCTACATCTCCCCACTGACCATTCCCCACATTCTTTATGTTAAAATTATTGTTCCATTATCGACTTTTTGGACGTTAGAGTTTTGGCCGGGCAAAAGTCTCTGGAAACAAAGGACATTAATTTAGCCAATACTGGAGAGTAAAGAGAGAAAGTCTAATTCTCTTGTAATTTACAACAGGGTATGAACGTTTGACCATCCAGCAGCTCCCACTCTCCCCTCTGTGGGAGAGAGAGAGGCCTGGTTACTGTCACCCTCTCACCAGTCTGATCTGACCCTTTCTGATCCTCACAGGACAGTCATGACAGGTGTGTGTTGTTTTTTCTATTTGCACTAATGCGCACACACACATACACACACACAAATCAGAACCATGGACAGCCACATCATATTTAGCTTACATTTGATTGGACTAAATTGTTTTTGGTTAGTTTTAGTTGTCATTGTAATAGACTAAGCATAGGTGATTTGATGATGTTGCAACATTGCTGGAATAGTGGAGGCCTGCTCAATAGTTGTTTAGTGATCCGAAAATGTCGGAAACATTAACTTGATTGACCATGCTGTAGGTCATGTAACTGTTTGTTACATGCAATATGCTTTGTGGACTTCACCTGGACAGAGGTTGCTCTACGGTTTTGTGATGAAACAAAGGTGTGGTTGAATTTATTCTGCCACTGTGTCTTCTTATTGTTTCAGCCTTTAGAGCTATATATCATGGTAAATTGGCATATGAACTAACAGTTTATAGAGCAAACAACACATAGGTTGTAATATGGATTTCTTTCTGGCTTCCCCAGTGATTTTACCAACACCACTACTCGGTGATGTGTGGGTAAGGTGGTAATGAGGTGGTAATTCAAAAAACATGTTAAACACCATTATTGCACACAGAGTCCATGCAACTTATTATGTGACTTGTTAAGCAGATCTTTACTCCTGAAACTATTTAGGCTTTCATAACAAAGGGTCTGAATACTTTTTGACTCAAGACGTTTCAGCTTTTCATTTTTAATATATTCTCAAAAATATCAATAAACATAATTCCACTTTGACGTTATGGGGTATTGTGTGTAGGCCAGTGACAACAAATCTCAAATGAATCTATTTTAAATTCAGGCTGTAACACAACAAAATGTGGAAAAAGTCAAGGTGTGTGAATACTTTCTGAAGCCTCTATAAGTGAATTTGTCCCAATACTTTTGGTCCTCTAAAATGTGGGGACTATGCACAAAAAGTGATGTAACTTCTAAAAGGCTCACCCAATATGGATCAAAATACTCTCAAATTAAAGCTGAGTCTGCACTTTACCTCATATGCATTGTATCATTTCACACCCAAAGTGCTTGAGTACAGAGCCAAAACAACAAAACATGTGTCACTGTCCCAATACTTTTGGAGCTCACTGTATGTGTGCAGCAGGTCAAGACTTCTTGCATGCATGGCCTTGCCATAGGCATAACTACATTTTAAGTTGCTTTTCTTTCACCCAAGTATACACCCGAGTCAGAAAGAATAGACAACTAGTAGACAACTGGCTCTTGATGATGACGTCCCCAGTGTAGATTGATAATCTTTATTAGTTGATTAGTTTGAATCAATTGTGTTGAGACTTAGCTGAAGAAAAGCCTTGTATATGGTTGCTCTCTAATAACTGTAGGTAGATTTAGTAGGCCTAAGTCCCAGTTTATGCTAGCTAAATCAATTGCTTATATAGCATTTATACAAGGCAGAAACATTGTTCCCTTGCATAAAAATATATAGAATGCCAGTTTCAGTGAGAAGTATAGCAACATCAAGGCAACTTGTAACAGCATGACTGTAAAAAGATCCTGTGTGTAGCTGGTGTAGAGGAGTCAGGCACAGGACAGCAGAAGTGAGTAATACACGTATTTACTCAAATGTTCACAAAATACATCTCAAAATACAGAGCCCACAACTAACGGACCTATTACATACAAACAAATATGGGGGAACAGAGGGTTAAATAATGAACAAGTAATTGTGGGATTGAAACCAGGTGTGTAAAACAAGACAAAAACAATGGAAAATGAAAAATGGATCGGCTATAGCTAGAAAACCGGTGACGTCGACCACCGAACGCCGCCCGAGCAAGGAGAGGGACCAACTTCGACGGAAGTCGTGACAATGACCCTGTTTTTCCAAAGCCAAACCCGCCTATTAGCCACTGAGTCTACCTTTTAAGATATCAAAAAAGAGAATGTTTTCAGTATGGTAGTGCTGTTTTTTTTTGCATTTTCTGATTTGTTTCAGTGCATGGACAAAGAACTTCCACAGTCCACAGAGTTCACTCAAAATGGCAGTAGTTCTGAACTGGGATTGATTTCATTTTTGTTGTTTTAATTACTTAAATGTTGTTCATTCTCTTTTAAACATCCAATGGTTGGAAGCTCACTGCTCAGTTATCACTGGGCTCATGTAAATTCTGTAGTTGCCCTTTTAAACATCCCAAGGTCAACATCCCCATATTATGTTCACATTTCTCTCATGTAAATGTTGTAGCTACAGTAAATAAAAAGATTTATGAACAATTTATCTGGGAAACATTCCATCTTTGTACTTTTCTTCATTCGCATGATGATGATTTGAAGGTTAATATTGTGGCACTGTGCACTGTAATGTTTTCATTGTGGGACAGATAAGAAAGTTGTATTGGATTTATTTTGATCTGTTAAGACAATGAGTAGTTGTTTAGTTAGTACATTTAGTATGTTTAGTTTAGTGTTCTCTGTGATGATAAGCAATTTCATATGAAGTTATATGTGATTTGGTTTAAGTAGATAACACATTTCAATGTTGTTATTACACAATGTAATCAAAAACCTGATCTAATTTGCACATTCATAATGAGTTTGCAATACATTTGCAGCAAACAGTAGAATTTTCGGCACAAGCTTCCCAGAATTAGTTGCCGCAAATGTGTAGCAAATTGGCCAAAGATTTGCCACAACTATTTCCCAGAAGCCTGTTTTTCGGTAAGGGTAATGGGACACTCTACCCTGTGGATGGGAACTAAGTTGACACTCTACCTGTCTCCTGTTCTCACTTTCAATGTCCTACCTGCTTCTCCATATCCTTAATAAACCTTTAAAACACCTCTCCAGATAACGTCAACTGGAACGCGGGAGAAGTGATACGCTCACATGGAAAAGTTAAGCATCAGACATGAGCTTATGTTAACAAAAACTGATACTTTCCAAAAGGTTGTTACCACGGTGGGCCGTTCATCTCCATAATGCTCAGGGATGGGTCAATTATTGTTATTGCATTGTCAAGAGGGAGGGGTAGTCTTGCTTAGATAAAGACGCTGTACTTGCTCGTTTTGTCTGTTCGTCCGCTTTGTGATTTGACACGATTCTATTAAGTTACACAGATCTTGACCCTCCCCAATGGTGGATCACCATTCTCAAGGCTGGTTGTCCTCACACTGTACAAATAAATTCATCCTGAGATTACACAAAGATTGATGAGGTTGTAATGAAAGATGAGAAGATACTTTTGTGAGCCCCATTACAAATATTTGCCCAATTGAAGTTAAATTGAGTACAAGACCATGCTAAAAAGCTACGTACACTTGATAGGGGCTGATGTACAATCTTCGACACTGTGCAGAGAATTGGATGTTACCCTTACAGTGAGGGAAAAAAGTATTTGATCCCCTGCTGATTTTGGACGTTTGCCCACTGACAAAGAAATGATCAGTCTATAATTTTAATGGTAGGTTTATTTGAACAGTGAGAGACAGAATAACAACAAAAATATCCAGAAAAACAGGTGAAAAATGTTATAAATTGATTTGCATTTTAATGAGGGAAATAAGTACTCTAAGTGCTCTACTATAATTTTCCCTCTATAAAGTGGACATATCCTGACATTTTATTGAACTGTTTCATTTAACAAGCAAAGGTTGAATTTGTATGGTCCTTTTGGGCAATTGTTATTACAGGTTAACAGTGGTTGAACCTTGTCCTTTTCAAATTGAATTATTTAATACGTGTTACAGTAGTTTCCATTTGTCTGAAACGTGCTCCTCCTTCATACCACTCCCTCCATAAGGGAACCTGTACTGTAAACATTTCTGTCACTGAGATCAAAGGCATAATCTACATCAGGACTGTATGATGACAGTAGGAGTCCCAGGGTACGGCAGTGCACAGAGCACTCACACACAGCAGAACAGGAGGAAGAAGGCATGATGAGACCATCTTGATTCTTGATTTCCCAGCCTGGTTTAAGTGCAACCGCTGCCCCTGGGCAGTTCCAGGGGTCACCTGAGAATTCAGAGCCAAAGTCTGGCAGTGTGTGGTTCGTCTTTCAAACAGTAGAGTAGACCTAGAACCCCTCTCATCCCATAGACCCCCTCTCATCCCACATAAAGATCGGGCTCCTGGCCTTATTTCTTTGACAGCTGGTATGACTTGGGAAGTGGAGGGAGCAGAATAAAAAACGATAACTAGAAGCATATGGGAGGAAATGGCTGGGCCAATGGGACTGCTGACTGGGGTCAGAGTACTCCCAGAATGACCCACGATCCATCCCTCCCTACCGCCCCCATTCTCTGACCCACATCTGGCTACACAGGTGTAATTGGAATCGGCTACATCTACACTTGTCATGTTAGACATGATCAACTTGACTAGCATTTCCATATGCTGTGAAACATGATACAGCTACTTGGATTAGGTCATTTTTCTGGTAGTATGTAAGGAAACCCTAGATTCTTGCCACCCTTAAACTATATCATAGTTAATTATACAACTATCCAAAACAGTCTTTCGAGTTCGGCGTCTGACAGACAAGGTACAATAGGCAAGGAAGCAAAGCAAACCAAAGAAATAAAGCATATCATTCCTGAATAGAGAGCCCAGCCCTCCCATTTCACACACACTAAAATGATGACACTCCCATTGGGTACAAAACACAGCTGGAAACAACTGGAAACAAACTCTTTATAGGCAGATGATGCTAACATATCCTTACAGCAGCCAGCTCTGTCCTCTATGATCACTGCCATGCTTTCACCTGTCAATCAAAACAGAAAAAAAATCTAATTGTTTGAAGTCCAACCAAGTCGACTTCATGGGATGTCTGACTGAAATATGTCAGTTTCAAAGAGATGGACTATGCTCAATTAAATATGTGCATATTCCATTTAATTTAAAATTTGATTACACATTTTCTTTTACATTGATAAGATGAAACCGCATAGATTCACTTTATTGCATGGATGGCCCAGGTTTCCCTCCCAATACATCACATTGACGTATTTAATGTTAACAGCTTTAACAAGTCTAACAGCTGAGCAAAATCCCTCATATTGAAAAACCTTGTTTTCTCCCTGCTCATGGCTGCTGGTATTGTCTAATCATGTTTGTTTATCTCTTTCTTAAAGATACAGTTTAGAAACCTCTCCACTAAACTCAGGACTTCAAATTACACACCCAGTCTAATACCGTTGAGACATGTCCACTAGTGTTTAAACTCTGAACTTCAAATTACACACACAGGTCTAATACTATTGAGACATGTCCACTAGTGTTTAAACTCTGGACTTAAAATTACACACCAAAGTCTAATGATATTGAGACATGTCAAACCTTCCTCCACCTCTAAGTGCATTTGGGGAAAGATAACTGGGTAAAAGAGGAGGTGGAACTGCTTTCCCTTGGGATTAAAGTGTTGGGAAACACGAGGGAAATTGCATGCCTAAGTCTCCACTCCGGTGAATATAAAGTGCATACTCAGCAGATTTCACCATCCTATGGTCTGACAGGACTCTTCCAGGTAGCCAACAGTGTTGCGAAAAAGACCTGACCTGAACTAACAGAACTAAAGTTCCCCTCTCACACAGTTTCACCAGGATGGAAAGGGGGAAGGAGGGATCGTCGACAGAGGTTTCTGTTAACTTTCACCTTGGTAATTGTGTAAGGAGCTGTGGCAGACAGAAATTTATATATAAATGGCACTAAGGCGGCACTCAACGAGCTGTATAAGGCCATAAGCAAACAGGAAAATGCTCATCCAGAGGCAGCGCTCCTAGTGGCTGGGGACTTTAATACAGGGAAACTTAAAACCGTTTTACTTAATTTCTACCAGCATGTTAAATGTGCAAACAGAGGAAAAAAACTCTAGACCACCTTTACTCTACACACAGAGATACGTACAAAGCTGTCCCTCGTCCTCCATTTGGCAAATCTGACCATAACTCTATCCTCCTGATTCCTGCTTACAAAAAAAACTAGCAGGAAGTACCAGTGACTCGCTCAATGAGGAGGTGGTCAGAGGACTCAGATGCTGAGCTACAGGACTTTGCTAGCACAGACTGGAATATATTCCGTGATTCTTCCGATGGCATTGAGGAGTACACCACATCAGTCACTGGCTTCATCAATAAGTGCATCAATGACATCGTCCCCACTGTAACCGTGCGTATATACCCCAACCAGAAGCCATGGATTACAGGCAACAGCCGCACTGAGCTAAAGGGTAGAGCTGCCGCTTTCAAGGAGCGGGACGCTAACCCGGACGCTTATAAGAAATCCCGCTATGCCCTCCGACAAACCATCAAACAAGCAAAGCGCCAATACAGGACTAAGATTCAATCGTACTACACCGGCTCTGGCGCTCGTCGGATGTGGCAGGGCTTGCAAACTACTACGGACTACAAAGGGCAGCACAGCCGCGAGCTGCCCAGTGACACGAGCCTACCAGACGAGCTAAATAACTGCAAAGCAAGCAACACTGGAGCATGCATGAGAGCATCAGCTGTTCCGTACGACCGCGTGATCACTTTCTCCGTAGCCGATGTGAGTAAAACCTTTAAACTGGTCAACACTTTCAACCTGTCCCTGACTGAGTCTGTAATACCAACATGTTTCAAGCAGACCACCATAGTCCCTGTGCCCAAGAACACCAAGGTAACCTGCCTAAATGACTACCGACCTGTAGCACTCATGTCTGTAGCCATGAAGTGCTTTGAAAGGCTGGTCTTAGCTCACATCAACACTATTAGACCCTAGACTCACTCCAATTTGCATACTGCCCCAACAGATCCACAGTTGATGCAATCTCTATTGCACTCCACATTGCCCTTTACCACCTAGACAAAAGGAACACCTACGTGAGAATGCTATTAATTGACTACAGCTCAGGGTTCAACACCATAGTGCCCTTAAAGCTCATCACTAAGCTAAGGACCCTGGGACTTAACACATCCCTCTGCAACTGGATCCGACTGGTATGGCAACTGTTCGGCCTCCGACCGCAAGGCACTACAGAGGGTAGTGCATACGACCCAGTGCATCACTGGGGCCAAGCTTCCTGCCATCCAGGACCTCTATACCAGGCGGTGTCAGAGGAATGCCCCAAAACTTTCCAAGGACTCCAGCCACCCTAGTAAAAGACTGTTCTCTCAGCTAGCGCACAGAAAGCAGTACCGGAGCGCCAAGACTAGGTCAAAAAGGCATCTTAACAGCTTCTACCCCTAAGCCATAAGACCTAGACTATTTGCATTGTCCCCACCCCACCCCCCATTTTTACGCTGCTGCTACTCTCTGTTTATTATCCATGCATAGTCACTTTACCTCTACCTACATGTACATATTACCTCAATTACCTCGACTAACCGGTGCCCCAGCACATTGACTCTGTACCGGAACCCCCTGTATATAGCCTTTCTACTGTTATTTTATTGTTGATGTGAGAATTTGTCCTGTTATAGACGGGCTGTACTTCTACTTAATACTGCACAGTTTATAGTTTTAACTCTAACAGCAACACAATAGAGAAGCATTATGTTTCCTTATTTTCTTGTCATGATATGTCATTATTTATGAAGATAGAGACATAATCCCCCTAACACAATGAGAGAGTGGTGCAATATTTTTTATTTTATTTTATTTAACTTAAATATATTTAACTAGGTAAGTCAGTTAAGAACAAATTCTTATTTACAATGACGGCCTACCCCGGCCAAACCCGGACGACTCTGGGTCAATTGTGCGCCGCCCTATGGGACTCCCAATCACGGCCGGTTGTGATACAGCTTGGAATCGAACCAGGATCTGTAGTGACGCCTCTATCACTGAGTTGCAGTGCCATAGACCGCTGCACCACTCGGGAGCCATTAAGAGTAGCATCCTTTGCTCACATATTATTACTCCTCGAACCGAATCTGAGAAAATGATTGCTGTAACTTAACTAGCTCATTAAAGTGAATTACAAACTACAATTTGGTGCCTTTAAGGTAACCCCTCGTCCTCTGATTAGAAACAGATGAGGTACTTGAAACACTTTATTTTCTATTAGGACTGATTAAGGTAGTGCCAAGGGCTACTTCTCTCTGATAAACCAAAAGCTTGGCTAGTATTTATTATTGTTAATCGCTCCAAATCATCAAGGAGAGGAGACTGTTTGATGGAGCCAGTGGGAGTGGGAATGAATTGTTTAAGGCAACATTTTCATGGGAACTTTTACCACTAACACGGACATGACTCTCTGAGACTCAGCCACAAGTCTCTCCCTGGTATCATCTATCATTGTGAGAAGCAGATATTCTGATATTCTGCACGCGGAAGCAAGAGTTGAGGATGGGATCTGACAGAGGCATGGGTCTCCTGTCACTCACACTGACACAAAAGGCATTGTGGGAATCTCTCATGGCAGCTCAGCTTTGATGTCTGTGTGTACGCTGGGATGAGTGCTGGAACTGCTCCTTTGTTAATAACACTGACATAATTCAAAGTGTGCATGGCAGACATGTACAGTTTGCTTGATGAGTTATTAAAACATGGAAATGTATTCAAAGGGAAAATCACGCAGCTCTAATGTGTTGCAGATGCACAGTAACATGTGTACTGGGGCATATTCTGTCATCAGTTGTAGAAAAAGTACCCAATTGTCATACTTGAGCTCTAATGTGTTACAGATGCACAGTAACGTGTACTGGGGCATATCCTGGCATCAGTGGTGGAAAAAGTACCCAATTGTCATACTTGAGCTCTAATGTGTTGCAGATGCACAGTAACATGAGTACTGGGGTATATCCTTGCATCTGTGGCTCTAATGTGTTGCAGATGCACAGCAACTTGTGTACTGGGGCATATCCTGGCATACAGTTCAGAGTTAGGTCCATATGTTGGTCTTCTATAATGGACGTGTCAATCAATTCAAATCAACAATAGCTATCTAGATTATTGTTGGAACATCTCAGTACTAGGGGTGTAAAGTACCCGGTTCGCTTCAGGCTATACCTATGCTGCGTTGTATGCCATTGCTGCTTGAGTAAGTCTGAGCTGAAAAAGCAGTGCAAGCTTTTCCTTTAAAAAACTACAGGCTATGCGCACTTTGTAATCAAAATTATAATCTTAACTGGCACATTTCAAACTATTATTTTGTGAGGCGCAGCCGGGAACTAGTTCTGTATGATGGTGGGTGGTGGGGTCAATAAACCAGGAAGATCCTCCATCATCGTTTAAATCTCCAGTTTAGGAACATTTTGGCATCACAGTAGATTAAAACAGCGATGGACAGAGAGTTGTGGATAAAACGTTAACAATGTGTCGCCACTGCTCATTGAGAATAGCATATGCAGAGTGGCACGTGTAGCTTGTTGTTGTTGTCAGCCAATCACAAGTCAAAGTGGCACAAAGGTCATAAAGCCTCAATGTGTGGCAAAGCAAATTAGGAGATAATCTAATCAATGGAAGATGGAATTAAAATGATGGAATTTAAAGTTAAATGAAATGGATAGACTACAATGAAAGGTTGCATGATATATACAGTTGAAGTCTGAAGTTAACATACACCTTAGCCAAAAACATTTAAACTCAGTTTTTCACAATTCCTGACATTTAATCCTAGTAAAAAATCCCTGTCTTAGGTCAATTAGGATCACCACTTTATTTTAAGAAAGTGAAATGTCAGAATAATAGTAGAGAGAATGATTTATTTCAGATTTGATTTATTTAATCAATTTCCCAGTGGGTCAGAAGTTTACATACACTCAATTAGTATTTGGTAGCACTGCCTTTAAATTGTTTAACTTGGGTCAAACGTTTCGGGTAGCCTTCCACAAGCTTCCCACAATAAGTTGGGTGAATTTTGGCCCATTCCTCCTGACAGAGCTGGGGTAACTGAGTCAGGTTTGTAGGCCTCTTTGCTCGCACACGCTTTTTCAGTTCTGCCCACAAATATTCTATAGGATTGAGGTCAGAGCTTTGTGATGGCCACTCCAATACCTTGACTTTGTTGTCCTTAAGCCATTTTGCCACAAGAATGCTTGGGGTCATTGCCCATTTGGATGACCCATTTGCAACCAAGCTTTAACTTCCTGACTGATGTCTTGAGATGTTGCTTCAAAATATCCACATAATGTTCCTTCCTCATGATGCCATCTATTTTGTGAAGTGCACCAGTCCCTCCTGCAGCAAAGCACCCCCACAACATGATGCTGCCACCCCAGTGCTTCACGGTTGGATTTGGTGTTCTTTGGCTTGCAAGCCTCCCCCTTTTTCCACCAAACATAACGATGGTCATTATGGCCAAACAGTTCTATTTTTGTTTCATCAGACAAGAGGACATTTCTCAAAAAGTACAATCTTTGTCCCCATGTTCAGTTGCAAACCGTAGTCTGGCTTTTTTATGGCGGTTTTGGAGCAATGGCTTCTTCCTTGCTGAGCGGCCTTTCAGGTTAAGTCAATATGGGACTCGTTTTACTGTGGATATAGATACTTTTGTACCTGTTTCCTCCAGAATCTTCACAATGTCCTTTGCTGTTGTTTTGGGATTGATTTGCACTTTTTGTACTTTCATCTCTAGGAGACAGAACGCGTCTCCTTCCTGAGCGGTATGATGGCTGTGTGGTCCCATGGTGTTTATATTTGCGTACTATTGTTTGTACAGATGAACGTGGTACCTTCAGGCGTTTGGACGTGCTCCCAAGGATGAACCAGATGTGTGGAGGTCTTACATTTTTTTCTGAGGTCTTGACTGATTTCTTTTGATTTTCCCATGTCAAGCAAAGAGGCACTGAGTTTGAAGGTAGGCCTTGAAATACATCCACAGGTACACCTCCAGTTGACTCAAATGATGTAAATTAGCCTATCAGAAGCTTCTAAAGCCATGACATTTTCTGGAATTTTTCAAGCTGTTTAAAGGCACAGTCAACTTGGTGTATGTAAACTTCTGACCCACTGGAATTGTGATACAATTAATTTTAAGTGAAATAATCTGTCTGTAAACAATTGTTGGAAAATTACTTGTGTCATGCACAAAGTATATGTCCTAACTGACTTGCCAAACACATAGTTTGTTAACAAGAAATTTGTGGAGTGGTTGAAAAATGAGTGTATGTAAACTTCTGACTTCAACCTTATTCCAAAAATGTAAAAACATCGATTGATTATACTCCATCTAAATGATCTTTATGCAAGAGTGTATCATTTATTTTCTATATGTATTTCTCTTTTGGCAATTTGAATTACATTTACCAACAACTCTGATAACAACAATATGTTGCTATAACAACACAGGGCGAGACCCAGATGCAGACACAGGAGGCAGATGGTTAGAGTCTCTGATATTTATTAAAATTCAAGGGGCAGGCAAAAGGCAGGTCGAGGACAGGCAGAAGTTCTTTAACCAGGTCAGATTCCGAAAGGTACAGGGTGGCAGGCAGGCACGAGGTTAGGGCAGGCTGAATGGTCAGGCAGGCAGGCTCAGTGTCAGGGCAGGCGGGCTCAGTGTCAGGGCAGGCAGAACAGGTCGGAACCGGGAGGGCTAGAAAACAGAGAGAAGGAAAAAGAGGAGCTTGGAAAAAACACGCTGGTAGGCTTGACGAGACAAGACAAACTGGCAACAGACAAACAGAGAACACAGGTATAAATGCACTGGGGATAATGGGGGATATGGGCGGCACTCCGAGTGTGGTGGAGACAAGCACAAAGACAGGTGAAACAGATCAGGGTGTGACAGTTGTGGCTTTGACATTAAGAGATTTTCAGGAGTCTTAAGGCTTGGGGGTAGAAGCTGTTTAGAAGCCTCTTGGACCTAGACTTGGCGCTCCGGGTACCGCTTGCCGTGCGGCAGCAGAGAGAACACTCTATGCCTAGGGTGGCTGGAGTCTTTAGGGCCTTCCTCTGACACCGCCTGGTGTAGAGGTCCTGGATGGCAGGAAGCTTGGCCCCAGTGATGTACTGGGCAGTACGCACTATCCTCTGTAGTGCCTTGCGGTCAGAGGCCAAGCAGTTGCCATACCAGGCAGTGATGCAGACAGTCAGGATGCTCTCGATGCTGTAGAAACTTTTGAGGATCTGAGGACCCATGCCAAATCTTTTCATTCTCCTGAGGGGGAATAGGTTTTGTCGTGCCCTCTTCATGACTGTCTTGGTATGCTTCGTTTGTTGGTAATGCGGACACCAAGGACCTTGAAGCTCTCAACCTACTCCACTACAGCCCTGTCGATGAGAATGGGGGCGTGCTCGGTCCTCCTTTTCCTGTAGTCCGCAATTGTCTCCTTTGTCTTGATCACGTTGAGGGAGAGGTTGTTGTCCTGGCACCACACGACCAGGTCTCTGACCTCCTCCCTATATGCTATCTCGTCATTGTCGGTGATCAGGCCTACCACTGTTGTGTCAACGGCAAACTTAATGATGGTGTTGGAGTCGTGCCTAGCTGTGCAATCATGAGTGAACACGGAGTACAGGAGGGGACTGAGCAAGCACACCCGAGGGGCCCCCGTGTTGAGGATCAGCGTGTCGGATGTGTTGTTACCTACCCTTACCACCTGGGGGGGGGGGGGGGGGGGG
>QNTS01003283.1:41846-55394 GCA_003317085.1 Hucho hucho | reverse complement strand
AGGTCCCCCCGTGTGGTTCTGGGATTTTTGCTCACCGTTCTTGTGATCATTTTGACCCCACGGGGTGAGATCTTGCGTGGAGCCCCAGATCGAGGAAGATTATCAGTGGTCTTGTATGTCTTCCATTTCCTAATAATTGCTCCCACAGTTGATTTCTTCAAACCAAGCTGCTTACCTATTGCAGATTCAGTCTTCCCAACCTGGTGCAGGTCTACAATTTTGTTTCTGGTGTCCTTTGACAGCTCTTTGGTCTTGGCCATAGTGGAGTTTGGAGTGTGACTGTTTGAGGTTGTGGACAGGTGTCTTTTATACTGATAACAAGTTCAAACAGGTGCCATTAATACAGGTAACGTGTGGAGGACAGAGGAGCCTCTTAAAGAAGAAGTTACAGGTCTGTGAGAGCCAGAAATCTTGCTTGTTTGTATGTGACCAAATACTTATTTTCCACCATAATTTGCAAATAAATTCATTAAAAATCCTACAATGTGATTTTCTGGATTTTTTTTCTTCATTTTGTCTGTCATAGTTGAAGTGTACCTATGATGAAAATTACAGGCCTCTCTCATCTTTTTAAGTGAGAGAACTTGCACAGTTGGTGGCTGACTAAATACTTTTTTTCCCCACTGTACCACCAACGTGTACTGTATGTCATTTGTACAAACGCACGGTAAATAGGGAAGTCAAGTCTGTTTTACTGTTAATGTTTGCAGAATAACATTCGTTACCCCAGGCTGCAAAGGTCAAGGTCAGAACCTCCCCTCGCACCCCAAACAGGAAACAAGACGTGTACATCACAGTCAAGTGAATGGCTCCACTGTCCTTGAGTGAGATGAGCAGCGTTATACAGTACATGACAGATGTCAACATAGTCCTTATACGTAATGAAAAAATCTGCAACTTTATGAAACAATCAACAACTTTCTTTAATGTGGTCTGGCTTGGCATACAATAAAGCAGGATTCAGGTCAGTCAGATTGGGAATTAAGTTGCTCGTTTGGTTTGGATAATTAGTCTGAAAATCAGTGAAATGTCAGTTTATTTCACAACACAGATTATGTTGGCTGATTGGCCAATTAACACATCGATAATGTGCAAATCAATCTAAGTCTTCTGAAAACGTCCAACGTCATCATATTTCCGTCTGTTAGAGAGAAAATGTCCACAAGACATTCCCCAATTTATTCACACTTATTCACTTAATATGTGAACTTTGTTTCCGGGAACTGAAAGTTGGGAATATTTATTGAATGTTCACCTCAGGCAACAAAATTATCACCTCGCCGTTAAGATGTTGAGAAGTCAGACTTAAAAGAGAAATAGATTTGCTGCCAAACAACAGTGTTGAATCCGTCAATGAGGCACACTACATACACTACTGAATGAGCCACATGTTAGACTGCTGGTTGTTCAGGCCAAGGGGCTGAACAGGGTCAGTGTAGTTAGGGGGTCAGTCCAGTTCCTGTCCATTGTCCACCTGCCTGCCTGTTTACAAGCACCTCACCCTTTCAGGGTTCTCTCAGATCACACATGAAAAGCCAGGAGCCACTCCAGCCTACAATATTCCCATAACCCATAAAGAGAATTGCTCCTGAACCTCTTCAGAAGCCTTTTTGACCAAAAATAGGTCAACTCTATCTAAATTCTGTTGAATATCAATCTCAAACTCTGCAATGAAACTCAAACATGTTACTCTGTTGTAAAATAAGAGGTGGCACTGCGTTTCCGAAACATTGGTTATTAGATTCAGCCATTCATATAGAGTGTGTGACTTCTCTAGCACACGCTAATAATATGATTTTTCTCTACAGCTGTTTACTTAGTTTGATATATTCTGTACATTTCTCACATTCTTTCCTCTTCAACTACTAGACGAATTTACCACTCTCCTTTGACCTCTGGTTCTAAACACAGGAGTGAGTAGGGACACTTTTAGACGTGAGACGGCAAGCTACACTGACCCGGGAGGGCCAGAGGTAAGAACCTGACATTTCCTGCTTTTTGCTCGCTGTAAATCGGCCATATCCTTGGTTTGCAACGACTTAAACGGAGAAGGGAAGCGGGGCGTAAACCCTCGCTGCCATACAGGATTTTGCCTGTTTGGCCCTGTCCGGGGGTATCGTCGGCCTACCTGGCCTGATGACTCCTTGATGTCCCGAGTCCACCTGGCCGTGCTGCTTCTCCAGTTTCAACTGTTCTGCCTGTTTTAGGAACATTTTAAAATCTTGTCCATGTTCTGTTATAATCTGCACCCGGCACAGCCAGAAGAGGACTGGCCACCCCTCACAGCCTGGTTCCTCTCTAGGTTTCTTCCTAGGTTTTGGCCTTTCTAGGGAGTTTTTCCTAGCCACCGTGCTTTTACACCTGCATTGCTTGCTGTTTGGGGTTTTAGGCTGGGTTTCTGTACAGCACTCTGTGACATCAGCTGATGTAAGAAGGGCTTTATAAATAAATTTGATTTGATTTGAAGGTTCACCTGCTGGACATAAACTGTGTCTCACGTGCTGTCAACAGTGCGACTGCCTACCACGTGACAGAAAGGCTGCTCTCTCTCTGACATGTTTGGCTATTGCTCACTAATTATTTATCCCTAGTGTGGTGTGTGTTTGTGTATCTTTATTTGGCCCTCCTATCTCTCCATCGCTCCATCTTTCCCTACCCCCTCTCCTTTATGTTAACTGTGAGCAGTCCCTGGGGAGATATTAACGACAGGAATGTGGTGCTGGATGGCTGATTCATTGGGCCCGTGCCCCTTATGGTCATTACCTAAGGAGATTGGGTACATTACATTATGTTGCATTTATCTCCATCATAGTTTATCAGCATTGCCAGTGTTACACTGTTACACAATAACATGGCCAACACATTTTTTGTCTGTATCGCTTGACATTTAACATACATTAATTTGATATATTGCATAGCAATGTGAAACAAGCAGTTTTGTCAATTTAACTCCTCAAGCGGGCCTCAAATAGTACACCTTAAGAGTTACATAAAAACAATGTCAATGTATCTTTTCCTTTTAGGTTCCTTTCTCCCATGCTTTGGCTGTGGTCGAACTGAAAGGGAACAGGACACGCCTAAACCCTAAAATGTCCCCGGTGGCCAGTGTCAGTTGTGTATGGAGATTCTGGTCCTTGGGCTTTATTGGCTCCCTCAATGCCCCAGAGTGCCTTGGGAATGGCGATAGTGTGCCCCACTACCGCCCCCATACCCTTTCCTCCCATACCCTGCCCTCNACACCAGTTACTAGAAAATAGAGAAGCAGAAAGGGGGCAGAAAGGGGGCAGTGAAACAATGATCTGGTATGGGGACAGAGAGAGAAAGACAGAGAGAGAGACAGAAACAGAGTGAGACAGAGAGAGAGACAGAGCGGGAGAGAGGGAGGGATAGAGTGAAAGAGAGAGAGAGAGAGAGAGAAAGACAGAGAGTGAGACAGAGAGAGAGAGAGAGAGAGAGAGAGAGAGAGAAAGAGAGCTCTGCAGAGAAGATAGCACCATCTACAGGCCAGATCTCCAAAACATCTGCTATCATTTGATTAATTGCTAAAAGTATCCACTTAATAATGGCAAACACAATTATCATACATAATCATACATAACAATCATTCAGCCTCCAGATGATGAAAAAGGCATATTCACTGAGGACACATCTTACTTTTTGTGTTTAGTCACCAAAAGGTATGGGTCATTTTGTTCAATATACAGTGCATTCACAAATTATACAGCCTTATTCTAACATTGATTAAAATGTTTTTTTCCCCTCATCAATCTACACACAATACCCCATAATGACAAAGTAAAAACAGGTTTTTAGAAATATTTGCACATTTCTTTAATATGTCAAATTGAAATATCACATTTACATATGTATTCAGACCCTTTACTCAGTACTTTGTTGAAGCACCTTTGGCAGTGTTTACAGCCTCAAATCTTCTTCAGGATGACGCTACAACCTTGGCACACCTGTATTTGGGGAGTTTCTCCCATTCTTCTCTGCAGATCCTCTCAAGCTCTGTCAGGTTGTATGGGGAGCGTCGCTGCACAGCTATTTTCAGGACTCTCCAGAGATGTTCAATCTGGCTGGGCCACTCAAGGACATTCAGAGACTTGTCCCGAAGCCACTCCTGCATTGTCTTGGCTATGTGCTTAGGGTCGTTGTCCTGTTGGAAGGTGAACCTTCACCCCAGTCCTCAACACTCTGGAGCAGGATCTCTCTGTACTTTGCTCCATTCATCTTTGCCTCAATCCTGACTAGTCTCCCAGTCCCTACCGCTGAAAAACATCCCCACAGCATGATGCTGCCACCACCAAACTTCACCGTAGGGATGGTGCCAGGTTTCCTCCAGACGTGACGCTTAGCATTCAAGCCAAAGAGTTCAATCTTGGTTTCATCAGACCAGCTTTATCTTGTTTCTCATGGTCTGAGAGTCTTTAGGTGCCTTTCGGCAAACTCCAAGCGGGCTGTCATGTGCATTTTACTGATGAGTGGCTTGTGTCTGGCCACTCTACCATAAAAAGCCTGATTGGTAGAGTGCTGCAAAGATGGTTGTCCTTCTGGAAGGTTCTCCCATCTCTGGTGAGGACCTGCCTTTCAACAGGCCTACAAGCCCTCAGTCCAGCCTCTCTCAGCCTATTGCAGACAGTCTGAGCACTGATGGAGGGATTGTGCGTTCCTGGTGTAACTCGGGCAGTTGTTGCCATCCTGTACCTGTCCCGCAGGTGTGATGCTCGGATGTACCGATCCTGTGCAGGTGTTGTTACACGTGGTCTGCCACTGCGAGGACGATCAGCTGTCCGTCCTGTCTCCATTTGGCTCTGTCTTAGGCGTCTCACAGTACGGACATTGCAATTTATTGCCCTGGCCACATCTACAGTCCTAATGCCTCCTTGCAGCATGCCTATGGCATATTCACGCAGATGAGTAGGGACCCTGGGCATCTTTCTTTTGGTGTTTTTCAGAGTCAGTAGAAAGGACTCTTTAGTGTCCTAAGTTTAGTGTCTTAACGACCGTTCCACTAGTGCATGTTCATTAATTGTTTATGGTTCATTAAACAAGCATGGAAAACAGTGTTTAAAACTTCTTAGGGATCGGTGGGACGCTAGAATTTTGGGTTAGGGTTAGGGTTAGGGTCTCACAGCGTTGTCAGATTTCAAAATGGCTTTACGGCGAAAGCATAGCATTTGATTGTCTGAGGACAGCGTCCCGAATACTTCCCCCATTAGCATAATAACATAATCCTGTTCGGGAGCGGCGGCAGTGTTCAGAGTTTTGGAGAGTCTGGCATGCCCAAAGTAAAATGCCTGGTACTCAGGCCCAGAAACTACTATATGCACATAATTAGTAGTATTGGATAGGAAACACTCTGAAGTTCCTAAAACTGTTAAAATAATGTCTGTGAGTATAACAGAACTGATTTGGCAGGTGAAAACCCGAGGAAAATCCATCCAGAAAAATGTGATTCTGTGAGGTGCCTCTTTTCCCATTGACTTGCTTTAGGAAATACTTGAATCCAGCTCCCAGGTTGCAGTACCTATGGCTTCCACTAGATGTCGACAGTCTTTAGACAAGGTTTCAAGCATTTATCTAGAAAAATCGAGGAGTAAGACAAGAATTGGCAAGGGGAGTGAGGAACTCACTTTTCTATTTTACGCACGGGACCGTATATCGCTCAGGATATTATCCGTGTGAAGTATTATCGTTTATATACATATTAGTGTACTTAAGGATCGATTAAAAAAGTTTTTTGATTTGTTTGGACAAAGTTTATAAGTATATTTTTAACGCTTTGTGGACGGTGGATTTTCTGAACAAAACACGCCAACCAAACAGAGCTTTATGGATATAAAGAGGGACTTTTTCGAACAAAAGGAACATCTATTGTCTTGCTGGGACCCTTCGGATTGCCATCAGAAGAAGATCTTTAAAGGTAAGCGATTTATTTTATTGCTTTTCCTGAGTTGTGTGACACCCGTGCTGGTTATGTTATTATAATAATGCAGAAAATATGCGGGGCGCTGTCCTCAGACAATCAAATGTTATGCTTTCGCCGTGAAGCCTTTTTTAAATCTGACAACGCTGTGAGATTTCCAAGATTCTATGCTTTTGAACAGTATAAAACACTTGTATTTTCATGAATGTTTTATATTACTACTTTTGTCATTTGAATTTGATGCTCTGCATTTTGGCGGAAGTTGTCGCAGGTGGGGCGCCTGTGACCCACTGCTCCCTAAGTCACAAAACTCAAAAATAGCGATAAAATAAATTGCTTACCTTTGAAGATCTTCCTCTGATGGCAATCTAAAGGGTCCCAGCTACACAATCAATGGTCCTTTTGTTCGATAAAGTCCTTTATATCCCAAAAGCTCAGTTTGGTTGGCGCTTCTTGTTCATTAATCCACCGTTCCACTCCAGTCAGCATACATACAAATGAAACCAAAAAAAGATACCTAGAAATGTTTTCCAAACAACTCAAACAACATTCTAATCGATCCTCAGGTACCCTAATATGTATATAAACTATAATATTTCAGCCGGAAAATAACCTGCTCAAAAGAAAAGGAAAAAATCGAAGCACGCGCTCTCTGTCACGCATGCCAAGCAGTAGAGTCCACTCCAGAGTCCACTTGAAAAAACAGATCTTACTCCTTGGTTTTTCAAAAAACAAGCCTGAAACCTTGTCTAAAGACTGTTGACATCTAGTGGAAGCCATAGGAACTGCAATCTGGGAGCTAAATCACTGTGTAATGAATAGCATGTCCAAGGAAAAAGTATGACATCACAAAATCCCATTTTCCGGATGGATTTTCCTCTGGTTTTTGCCTGCCAAATCAGTTCTGTTATACTCACAGACATTATTTTAACAGTTTTAGAAACTTCAGAGTGTTTTCTATCCAATACTAATAATTATGTGCATATCCTAGTTTCTGGGCCTGAGTAACAGGCATTTTACTTTGGGCAACTCGGGCAGTTGTTGCCATCCTCCGAACCTCTGAACACTGCCCCCGATCCCTAACAGGTTAAACCCTTTACAATGAAGATCTGTAAAGTTATTTGGATTTTGACAAATTCTCTTTGAAAGACAGGGTCCTGAAAAAGGGACGTTTCTTTTTTTGCTGAGTTTACTATGTGTATCAAATGTGTCATATATGTAAAATAGCTTACGACAATCAGGGAAGAGCTATGTTAACCTCCAACTGAGTAACAGTGGTTTGACTTCTTAAACACTTCAATTGTGTGTATCCTCTCTACCCTTGATACTAATAGAGGAATTCTCTAGCTGACATCCAGTTGAAGGTCTTCATCAGCTTCCCTCCCTCTCAGGGTTTGATGAAGTTCAAATCACTGCTGGTTAATACACCCACCTCTCCTACTCCCACCGTAACAATCTACCCAACAGGGACATTCTCTGTGACATTCCCAATTCTACTTGGGTGGGAACAGTGTGGACTGGGCACATTTCTTTGATTCTTTCCCTGTAAATCTTTTTCCCTGAAAAGATAAGTATTTTATGTCTTTACATGGAGACATGGTATGTGTTTTAAACGGTTTTATTGCTTGGGCTAAAAATGATTATGCGAGAGTAGAGGTGAGTGATCGAATAGACTTTTGTATATAAAACTAACTACAGAAATAGCACTTATACTATAGGTGTCTTATTAGTCACCAATATCATATTGAATTTACCACCATATTGTCTCTCAGCCCTCTCTTTGTATTCGCCCTCTCTCTCTCCACAACACCAACTGTAACAACAGAATGACAAAGCCCAGGGAAGGTAGACATTTGACCTCCGTGAAGCATGCCTACCACAGAGGCCAATATTTACCCTGCGTGTTGCCCTTCTTGCCACTAAGGTCGCCCCCATGAGGCCTATGTCCCCTGTCTCTAGCCCTGTCCAATACATTCATTAACAATCACCTAAGTACAGTACGCTACCAGCCCTCTTGAATAGATCCAATATAGTACATGTAAACCTCTGTCGTACACTGTAATAACTTTTAGATTTTTAAGTTTCAAGTAAAAGTTAAAATTAACAAATTAAAAAACATTCAGTTAAAATTATTCAAAGGAAAGAAAGCTTAACAAAGTCATACAATATCTTGTCCATAGTCATACATATCTAGTCCACAGTCATACAATATCTAGTCCACAGTCATACAGTATCTAGTCCACCGTCATACAATATCTTCTAGTCCACAGTCATACAATATCTAGTCCACAGGCTTTTCCCAGCAGAAGACACGCTTATACTATACGGCGGTTCAGATTCTGGACACGCTCAACAGAATGCAGGCCTATTCCCTCCAGATTCATGTTTTGCTGATGAGAAGCAGTATTCTTCCATTGAAAAGTAAACAACATAACGTTACTCCCAAAGGTGCACATCTGGCTAGGCTACATCTACCTACGTCTGAAATGGATTTATCATAAACCAGCATCTCCTCTCCTATCCGATTAGAACTTCCACTTAAAGGAATGAGCCCACAAATGCACCCAGAATAAAACCTCTGGAATATATATTCCACTTCTTATTTGTGTGTAATCGCCAAATAAACCTGGACGGGACATGAAACAAAAAGTGTTCAGTACTCAACACCACGTTGTTGCTAAGGGTTGTTGCCGTGACAACGCCAAGAGGTAAGAGAGTGATGAATCTGTTTTAATCTGATAAAAGGGCCAGATTAGGGAGCAAATCGAGACAATTTTGATCTGATTACTATTCAAATGGCTTGTTGGGATTAGGGGACACTGTCCTCTCATGTGAAGAGCTGTGAACATATGGACCAAACTACAGACTGTGTTGACAACATCGGGACCACACTGCAGACTGTGACAACATCGGGACCAAACTGCAGACTGTGTTGACAACAATGGGACCACACTGCAGACTATGTTGACAACATTGGGAACACACTGCAGACTATGTTGACAACATTGGGAACACACTGCAGACTATGTTGACAACATTGGGAACACACTGCAGACTATGTTGACAACATTGGGAACACACTGCAGACTATGTTGACAACATTGGGAACACACTGCAGACTATGTTGACAGCATTGGGAACACACTGCAGACTATGTTGACAACAATGGGAACACACTGCAGACTATGTTGACAACATTGGGAACACACTGCAGACTATGTTGACAACAATGGGAACACACTGCAGACTATGTTGACAACATTGGGAACACACTGCAGACTGTGTTGACAACATCGGGACCAAACTACAGACTCTGTTGACAACATTGGGAACACACTGCAGACTATGTTGACAACATTGGGAACACACTGCAGACTCTGTTGACAACATTGGGACCAAACTGCAGACTGTGTTGACAACATTGGGACCACACTGCAGACTGTGTTGATACAGTAGAAACTCTAATGGACTAATGGATGTGAAGATGAGTTGGGAGGGGGGCCCATGGTCCAAATGTTGAACATGAGAGTATAGCATGGCTGTTAGTTGACACGTCTCAAGCTATGATTGGGGAAGATCACCAGATGGCCACATGACAGAAGTATAATATGACCTCCATCATTTCCATTTTGCTTCAAGATCATCTGGCCAAGCCTCCCATATTGAGCCACATGCAATACCAAATAGGTCTACAGAAGCCCCACTTCAATGTGTACAATATAGCCACTGTAAGGTGTCATCCCTATAATTTGTATACAGTATCAATTCAATAAAGGCACATCCTATTCCTCGTCCAGAATCCCACACAAGAAACACTTCATTGAGAAGCAGACAGGTGAACATATGAGAGTCTTCTCCGCACTGACAGTGCTGGAGTTCTGGGGAGGCTGTTGACTGGATCCCCTTACTCAACCCAACCCTGGAGGTCTCTAGTATACTCTAACTAACACAAACCACTGAGGGTGGCTGCCTGTTGAAAACATTGTGAACTGTCAAAACAAAGACGTAGCGTGTGCCTTAGTTGAATTAATCTGTTCACTATCTATTTGCACATGTGGCTCTGTGGGTGTCTATAGGTGAGAAACGTGTGTATGTAGGTTGAACTGGCATGTTTAGAAAAATGGCAGATCTCTTCAAAATAGTTTTCTCACAGGAGTTAATGATATGAAACCGACACGAGCCGAGGAATGACTTCTCTTTAAATATTTTGGAGCTAGAACGTATCCTCAACTTGGTGTAACTGGTACCTGGCTCAAGTGTCCTGTCTTTGATCGGAGTTCTCCGTCTTGCTCCGAAGTTTTGGAAGTGGAAATGAATTCTACCACTTCCTCCCACAGCATCTGGAAAGCTTATGGTCCAGTAAGGTGTGTTCATCCTGAATGTGTGGTGAGAAGAGCTAGTCCTCCTTGCAGCTGTTCTACTGTATAACAACTTGTTACTGTAAAACGGGTGCACAATATCTGCATACTAGTGATGGGGGAAAATATTGATACTGTTACATATCGGGATATTATTTTTGACAATATAACATATCGTATCGTTTTGACAATATCGCAATATTATTTATACGCCAGTTGGTTGTACCTGCTTCAAAACTCCATTATTTTTCTGTTTTATATAGGGAGAATTTGTTTTCAGCACTTTTATTTCCATAACTGATCAAAACTCATTTTCTCCTGGCTCTCTCTTTTTTTCAGCAGATATATGGTGAACAATGTGTTTGGCACATCGAATCGCAACAAAATCAATGTATCAAATCACAATAAATATAGAATCATAAGAATTACAAATACATATTGTATCAGCACCTAGGTATGGTGATAATATTGTATTGTGAGGTCCCTGGAAATTCCCAGCCCTAGTATAAAGCCTGTGACAGCTAGTAAAACAATCACCATTCCTGCAGAAACATCAGTAGGATACACACACAAAACATATTCTAACAATAAGAGGAGCTTGCTACCATCGTTCAGAAAACAGTAGGCTACTATTGTTAATACCATCATGAAAAGGTTATGGATTTTTGGAATGAATTTCATGAATGTCATTTTATCTTATTTCCATGATCTCATTTCTAAGAGTGCCAAAATGCCTTTTGCAGCAGCAGCTATACTGTAGGCAAACTAGCTGGACTAGATTCTGGTTGAGTGGTGATGTTAGCCAGTACAGTCTACACTTATAGAAAAAAGGGTTCCAAAAGGGTTCTTTGCCTGTCCTCAGAAGAGAACCCTTTTTGGTTCCACATAGAACCATTGTATGTTCCATGAAGAACCCTCTGTGGAAAGGGTCTTACATGGGACCCAAAAGGGTTCTACCTGGAACCAAAAGTGTTATACCTGGAACCAAAAAGGGTTCTTCAAAGGGTTCTCCTATGGGGACAGCCGAATAACAGCTCCTTTTTATCTAAAAGTCTATAAATAGAGCCAGTATTACTACTGTAGTTGGGTGGTGGTGTTAGCCAGAGTCTATACATATAGTCAGTATCACTACTGTAGTTGGGTGGTGGTGTTAGCCAGAGTCTATACATATAGCCAGTATTACTACTGTAGTTGGGTGGTGGTGTTAGCCAGAGTCTATACATATAGTCAGTATCACTACTGTGGCTGGATGGGGGTGTTAGCCAGAGTCTATACATATAGCCAGTATTACTACTGTAGTTGGGTGGTTGTGTTAGCCAGAGTCTATACATATAGTCAGTATTACTACTGTAGTTGGGTGGTGGTGTTAGCCAGAGTCTATACATATAGTCAGTATCACTACTGTAGTTGGGTGGTGGTGTTAGCCAGAGTCTATACATATAGTCAGTAATACTACTGTAGCTGGGTGGGGGTGTTAGCCAGAGTCTATGAATATAGCCAGTATTACTACTGTAGTTGGGTGGTGGTGTTAGCCAGAGTCTATACATATAGTCAGTATCACTACTGTAGTTGGGTGGTGGTGTTAGCCAGAGTCTATACATATAGTCAGTATCACTACAGTAGCTGGATGGGGGTGTTAGCCAGAGTCTCCACATCGCCATTAGCTGTGTATTCTGCCGACTTTGGGTCATGGTCCTCAGTCCCTTTAAGCTTAGTCATGTGACTCCTGTAGGGTCTTGGGTGAATCAGTGTACAACTCCTTGTGGCCCCCCTCACCTCCCTGGGATTTAAGCCCCTCCTGACATCCCTAAACCTACTGAATAAGTCTATTCACGGACCCATGAGGGATACCCAGAAACATGCATCACCATCACATGCACATTTTTGCTCATTGAATCTCAAGCTCGCTTGTCGAGGAGGATTTCACGGTATTACTCATAAAAACACAGCTCTAAAGTCCCCACTTTGCTGAATGTTTGTAAAGTCCCATTATAGCATTAATTCAACTCAAGCCTGACTTGGACATATTTGGTTGCCTGCTTCTGTAACAACTGCCATTTGGAGCATCACTAAGGGTCACTGGATGTCAGGCTGGGGTTTCAGATTCTCTTAAATTCTTCTCATAAGTATAATGCTGTGTGTAACTGAAATGATAAGCCTAGTACTCCTTTGGAATGATCATTTTTATTACATTTACATTTGAATCATTTAGCAGCAGCTCTTATGACGGTATAGGGGGAATATATAATAACAGATGGAAAAAGATCATCAGATTGTAATTAAAATCAGGTACATTAATCATTCCGTGCAATAAATCAAGTTTGAGACCATTTTTCATTTTCACACTTTGTACAACTTAGACAACAGAAGGGACGACAACTATCGAGGCATTCTTCAAAATGAGAGACAAATACAAATCCTGGTATTTGCCGCGGTGTGCTGTTGTGTCAATGAGAACCATATGCAAGGGTAAAACGTAAATGGCAGAGAGAGACCAAAGGCTGGTATCTGGAGACGGAACACGGAACAGAACCTCAGTTCTAACATATCTGGATGTTCCACCCCAAAGGGTTCCCAAGTGATCTGAGATGTACAACACCGTATGTCATTGATCCTCTCTGGTGGGAGATATCTCTGTCAATTTTTTTATTTAATTTTATTTAACTTTATTTGAGTAGGAAAGTCAATATGGCCTCAGTGAAGGGGAATCAAACCAGCGCAAACAACTGCCTCTTTCATTGGAAGGGAATAGGAGAGGGGTAGCTTATGTACGTTCATATTTGCATGACATAGTGCCATGAAAGAACTCAGACACAGAATACCATGAAAGTGACATATGATACATAACGTAACATTTACAATAGAGAGACCATGTGCATTTTGAGCACAATTTTATTTCGCAGAGTAAGTGATCTATTGTTGTTTAGCCATCCAAAACCTCAGCAAGAGTTTGTGTTAAGTGTGAAAAATGGCTTTGGCACTCTGTTAATCTAATCCGGACTCAAACTGCTCAATCCTTCTTTCGTAAAACATTCTGATGCTTTCAAAACAATGATATGTACAGTGGGGAAAAAAAGTATTTAGTCAGCCACCAATTGTGCAAGTTCTCTCACTTAAAAAGATGAGAGAGGCCTGTAATTTTCATCATAGGTACACTTCAACTATGACAGACAAAATGAGGAAAAAAAATCCAGAAAATCACATTGTAGGATTTTTTATGAATTTATTTGCAAATTATGGTGGAAAATAAGTATTTGGTCA
>QNTS01003282.1:123062-138969 GCA_003317085.1 Hucho hucho | reverse complement strand
CGGCGCGCTAGCGGGCCGCTCCCGACACTACCCGGTGAAATGTAAGGCGCCAAATTCAAAATCCAAAAGTTGAATTATTAAACATTCATCAATATACAAGTGTTGCATAGTCATCAAAAGCTCTGATTCTTGGCAATATCACAGCGTTGTCAGATTTCAAAAAGGCTTTACGGCGAAAGCACAACATTTGATTGTTTGAGGATAGCACCTCTCCTATTTTCCACATTAGCATAAATTCATATCCAGCGCGGGTCACACAAAACCCATATAAGAGCTAAAATAAATCACTTACCTTTCGAAGAACTTCTGCTGAGGGCTTCCCAAGTGTCCAACGAAGACATCCAATGGTTCTTTTGTTAGAAAAAGTCATTTATTATATCCATAAATCTCCGTTTGGTTGGCGCGTTATGATCAGAAAATCCACCGTCGAGTCGCCCATTGAACCGTGAAGAGAACACGCTCAAATTATACCTATACACTTTCTCCAAACAAATCAAACATCATTTTTAATGTATCCTTAGGTATCCTTTTATGTATATTTACTGTAATATTTCAACCAGACGATAACGTGAACGATAGGAAAGGAAAATAAAGTGGGGCGCGCTCACAATCTCGCTCCCGTGAAACGTTGTTGACAAATGTGGTCCCTTCACTGACATTTCACATTCTTAAAATGAAGTGGTGATCCTAACTGACCTAAGACAGGGAATTTGTACTAGGATTAAATGTCAAGAATTGTTTAAATGTATTTGACTGAGGTGTATGTAAACTTCCGACTTCAACTGTAGATTATCCCACAGACACAAGGTGGGCTGGGTGCCATGTTGGAGATAAATGGTAAAGCTACAGCTCAAACAGGAAATCAGACACGGAAGCCAGACTGAATGGCATGCAGAGACTGTAGCCATACTGAATGGCATGCAGAGACTGTAGCCAGACTGAATGGCATGCAGAGACTGAAGCCAGACTGAATGGCATGCAGAGACTGAAGCCAGACTGAATGGCATGCAGAGACTGAAGCCAGACTGAACTCCTACCCCAACCAGTGGCACACACTAGTGTCTTATGGGGCAATGGTCTGTGAAGCTCCTTACACCCCTCACCTCTCACCCCACTCAGCTTCCCTCTATCCCAGGGTTCCTCCCAACAGCCGGCCCTTGGGTGCCCCCTCACCACCCGCTCCAAAAAAAATTGGCCTGCAGCTGAATCTAGTTGATGATCCCTGCTCTAGACCCTCAGGTGCATTCTCAGTTATAAAAAAACGTTCCGGACCATTCCTGTTTCTAATACATTGATTAGACAAGGTTTAAGAACAATAAACAACTTGCGTCTCTGAGGCGTATTCATGTTTGTGTTTCTTTCCTGTTGAGGAGGTAGAGAACACTGGGTAATGGCTCTCAGATGGTATCTATTCCTGAAGTCAATGTTCTCCTTCTCTTCATGATTTCTTTAATTCCAGGATGATGACCTCCCTGTCCAGGAGTGGTCTTAGCTGCCAGGAATGCTTAAACTCTTATCACTCTTTCAGGTTTAAGCTTCATTGCCTTCGGTAAACTGCTTGTCATATTAACTTAGTGCGAATGTGAATCACTTTGGTGGAGTGTTTGTGTTTCTCATGGATTTGACGATAATTAAAAGCTGCACGTTTTCTGTATGAAACCGTTGCTAATGACACGGAATGGGTTTGATCTAACAGTTACACAACTGAAGTATGAAATGTTGGGAAATCCGTGGTGTAAGTAAGGTCCAGCTGATCAAACCCATCCATTGACCAACATTGACAAGACAGGAATAAACACGAGAAAGAGCTCACATCTGGACAACTTTTGTTTATTTGGAGGCCAACGTCGAAGCTAATCAGAAAACAATTGTTTGAGGGATTACATTTTCCATGATTTGAGCTACATGTCATTTTCAGCTGTTTGTCTTAGGTGTTTTAATGTTAAATAATATGTTGTTTGTTGAAATACATCTACAGATATAGGCAGGGTTGGGTAGGTTACTTTCTAAATGTAATCTGTTACAGTTACTAGTAATGTAATGTAATGTTCCTTAAGAGGCACAGGTTAGTAACTGGCACAGCCACAAAGTCATAAAATCTGATTTTAAACCTAACCCTAACCTTAACCACACTGCGAACCCTAATGCCTAAACATAACCTTAAATTAAGACCAAAAAACAAATGTTTGTTTTCATACATTTTTACAATAGCCAATTTTGACTTTGCAGCTTGCACATCTGGCGTAAATCGCTCAGTTTGCCTCAAGGACATGACTCATCCCAATAAATGTCAACCTGCTTAACAGGCATTAGATGAAGACAAAAATGAATGTTACCAATTGAACAACATCTATTGCAGGATAAATCAATGTTATAATTTACATAGCTGGCCATATATGGATGTTGCATTTTACTTTATGGGTTTGTTAAGTAGGCTTCTTCTAACCCATTGCTTTCTACTACAGATAATTATATGATTAGGCTAAATATTTACATAAAAAACAGTCAGATTTCCAATCATTGCAATTCATTTAGTACACCTTGATCTTCAAGAACAGGACTTGTAAATATAGATTAGCCAAATAGTTTTACCTGAGCACAACCCAAAAACAAAGGACAAATTAGCCTGATCTGTTGTTTATGATTTTGTTGTCAAGGACTGATTGGGCTCATTGTTTGGAGTTGAAAAATAAATGCTTCTCTCAGAATGGCATGCTTTGTCTACGTTTTTGTTGGTGACATTTCGATAATTTGCAGCTGTTTTAATCTGTCAAAGGTGCTCGAGTTTGAGCATGTGTCCGTTTAGGCCAATGGATTATTTATTTTTGAATCAGCACAAATTAGATTGAGCAATAAAAGCCCCACTCGTAGTCTTCTTAAATTAAACTGTTTTTTTTGACAGTGTGAACCACAATACCACGGGGAGTTTAGAAAGGAGGAGTGCATGTTTAATTGGCTGTACACTGGGGCGTATTCATTATGCCGATTCAATTGCAAAAAGTTTGTTAAACATACCTACCTGAATTTGTCTGATAGAAACTCTCGTTTTTCTGTTTTCTTCCGTTTGGTTTTCGTAATGAATACTGTACACCCTTGGTCACAAAAACAATGATTGATAGGCAGTTTAAACTTCTTAAATTCAAGCAATATCGGGTTAAAATACACATACATTTGTGAACAGTCATCCACAACAACCACAATCTGTAAGGTGCAAATAGCTAAATGAGAGAGCAGCAGTGTGATTCACATCAATGCGCTGTGTAGCCTAGATATCAATAATAAATTATATCTGTAATGTCCGTAGGCTACGTCACTGGTGTCGTCCTTACCCCCAAGCGTTTATTGAAGTTGTATAATCTTTGGATGCCGACAGCAGTCACACCATTGGAAGACATAGCTTGGATTATAACCTACAAAAGCCTATTCCTGCTCTTTTCCCACGATCCATCAAACGGATTTGGTGTCATCATAGTGGTGGTCTCTGACTAGTGACTTACTCAGGCAGAACAAACTTACAATGCTGATTTGAACGTCATTGAGAAAACATCCTTTCTGAATGTAAAAGTAATCCTAGAAGTAATCATCTAGTTTTTCAAAGTTACAGTATCTGTAATCAGATTACAATATTTTTGCTGGTAATATAACGGATTAAAGTTTTTTTATAATCTGTTACTCCCCAGCCCTGGATGTAGGATCTTAACTGGATCACTCTTATGTTGCTGAGAATTTTGAAACGCAAACTTGTAATGTATTTGAGTTTTAAAAAAGCTTCTAAAGTTTTGTAATTTCCACTTTTTTTTACACCTTTATTTAACTAGGCAAGTCCTTTAAGAACAGATTCTTATTTACAATGACAGCCTACCAGGGAACAGTGGGTTAACTGCCTTGTTCAGGGGTAGAACGACAGATTTTTACCTTGTCAGCTCAGCAGATTTGATCCAACAACCTTTTGGTTACTGGCCCAACGCTCTAACCACTAGGCTACCTGCCACCCTAACAAAAAATGTATTAACCTCTCCAAAGATGGCCATTATTATAATCCACATAGTAATTCACATTTCCTGTTGCTACAGGATTATTTTGAAAATACAATCTGCAGACGACCTCCTAATCATCAGGTTTGCATGGGTTGGAGTTTCGGCTTTCCATAGTGACATCAACATGCGGTAAATTGGTTAATAACAAAGAGTTCCAAACCTCTCTGCCAATACCAGCTGCTTCCCCTCCCCACTCCCAGACAGTCCTAGCAAAATTATTGCTTGAGAAATTATTCTTTGTTGCAAAAAAGCTGTTTTTGCATATTTTAATGGATATAAAAACGGCTGCATTGGGCCTCTAGAAAGCCTGGTCACCGCAAGCTCATTAAATAGAGATTGGAAGACATTATCTTATGCGTTTACAGAGTTCAGAAACATTATGCTGATTCCTTCAAACTTTCAATTATCGGTTAACATACCCCCCCTCAATGTTGTTAGCCCCCACCACAGAAACCCTTCAAACCGTTATTAGATTGTTGTGTTACCATTCAAAATCACTTGAAAATGAAATGTTTGTGAAGAAGATGCAATATATTTATGGTTTGACAGATACTACTGGGCTCTATCCAATAACTTCATGGCATTTCTGTGGGGGCTTTTATGCTCTTGGGCAGACCGCTCTTAAAAAATCAGCAAATATTTTTTTTTATCACACTCTAACATAGTTATGCAATCAAGTGGCTATAGAAGTTAACTTTGGACAAAGATCTACAACTTTATCACGGTTGTGTGGGAAAACATGACGCTCTATTGACTGGAATTTTGGCAGCTGCCCTGGTCTTCATAGGCCCAAAGGCGTGGGCCAGTGGAGTGGGTCAGCCCTACTTTTGGGGGGTGCCTTGTGGCTCGGATACCTGTAAGAAAAGAGGTCCTTCACTCTTGATTAGTCAAGGGTTTGGGGTATAAGCGCTCCGAAATGCTTGTGGTTTGTTATTTAGAGCCTTGACAAGGATCCAAATAATCTTATTGCGGCCCCAAAATAACTTCCGTGCTGGTGAAACCTGGTATGTAGAAGCAGAGGCGTCATCTTCTGACCCTCCCCCCCGCACCAATCAGGACCAGTGATGAACCATGGGAAAAGTAAACACTTTATGTTATTCAACTCACAAACTTCTAAGAGACTAGCTCTTGGCTTATGGCATTGTGTTATGGCTGACTTTATTCAAAGTTCATTCTATTTAGCCATTTTTCGTGTTAAATTCAAAGGTATTGCATATTATGACATTATGATTAATTTGTGATAGCGGTCCTATTTTCCTTCAAAGTTAAACTTTCCAATCTAAGGTAATGTTTATTTCTAACATGCTAAGTCTAAATCTACTCGTATAATGATCGCTGATTATCTTTCTGAACAAGAGAGGATATCCTCAGCCAAAGTACACAATGCGCCTGTTGTCAGTTTTGTTGCTGTCATTATTCACTTATATTTTTTTCTCCTGATTGCTGTTAAAGAATGTGACTGTGGAACAGAGGTTCAACTCTCACTTGCATTGTAGGCCTATCAGTAACAGATCACTAAAGGAGTGAATACCCTCAAGCAATGACAATGTGTTTGCCTCTGCCATGAATCTGCCATGTAAAGACACTTACAGACACCCTCCCTTACTCGAACGGGAGGGCCTCTAGGTTGCTTTCCGTTGTTGTTCTGCACAGCTCTGAGGCTTCGGAAGCCCTTCACAGCTGGAATCGATACGCTCTGCCGAGGAATGTGATGCATGAATAGATAATTAGTCGCTGTAGAGTAAGGGCGAACGCCGATGAGTTCCAAGAGTGCCGTAATTACTCTGCAGCACGTGAACTAAGCGCCTGCAGTCAGAACAGATTCTGCTGGGGAGTGTTGGCAGTTGGTGAAAAAAAGGTTCTGGCTGATAATGCCCTGCAGAGTCACCTCCAGGTCTGGAGTGAAAGTAGGTTACTGCTACTTCCCTGTGTGTGGTGGGGAGAAGTAAAACAAGACGCTGGGGGTGAAGAGTGTTTCTGCACCCCTCTGGTTTTGGTGGAAAGCTAGATGCTAAGTGAGACGTTGTTTGTCACTTTTACAGTGATGATTGATTGCTTTGTATTTCCTGCCTTTTCCTTTTCATGTGGCAATGGATATACAGTACCAGTCAAAAGTTTGGACACACCTACTCATTCAAGGGGTATTTTTATTTTGACAATTTTCTACATTGTAGAATAATAGTGAAGACATAAAAACTATGAAATAACACATATGGAATCATGTAGTAACCAAAAAAGTTTTAAACAAATCAAAATATATTTTATATTTAGATTCTTCAGCCACCCTTTGCCTTTATGACAGCTTTGCACACTCTTGGCATTCTCTCAACCAGCTTCATGAGGTAGTCACCTGGAATGCATTTCAATTAACAGGTGTGCCTTGTTAAAAAATATTTTGTGAAGCATGGAGGAGGAGGTGTGAAGGCGTGGGGGTGCTTTGCTGGGGACACTGTCAGTGATTTATTTAGAACTCAAGGCACACTTAACCAGCATGGCTACTACAGCATTCTGCAGCGATACACCATCCCATCTGGTTTGCGCTTAGTGGGACTATCAACAGGACAATGACCCAAAACACACCTCCAGTCTGTGTAAGGACTATTGACCAAGATGGAAAGTGATGGAGTGCTGTATCAGATGACCTGGCCTCAACAATCACCTGACCTCAAACCAATTGAGATGGTTTGGGATGAGTTGTACCGCAGAGTGAAGGAAAAGCAGCCAACAAGTGCTCAGCATATGTGGGAACTCCTTCAAGACTGTTGGTATTGCATTTCAGGTGAAGCTGGTTGAGAGAATGCCAAGAGTGTGCAAAGCTGTCTTCATGTCAAAGGGTGGCTACTTTGGAAAATCTGAAATATAAAATACATTTTGATTTGTTAAACTTTTTTTGGTTACTACATGATTCCACATGATGTGTTATTTCATAGTTTTGATGTATTCACTATTATTTTACAATGTAGAAAATAGTACAAATAAAGAAAAACCCTTGAATGAATGGGTGTGTCCAAACATTTGACTGGTACTGTATATATATTTGTAATTGTTTTCATCCAGTCGGATAAACACTCCAAACAGCCTACCAGACCGCTCCGAGGCGTCCAAATGGTCCTAAAGCACACCAATGCCTTGTTTTGGGGAGGACAAAAATGCTATTTCAGAATGTGGAATGCAATTTTCCCCAATGAAAGTTGCGCCCCAGCGTACAATAGCTTCAGTTGTCTTCAGTATCATCTATCCACTCTTGGTCCAAGATGTTGAAAGCTTTTTCAATTTCCTGTTTTGCTGAATGAAGACAAGGTGAATTTGTATCACCAGGGCAACTCAAAAACTCTATATGGGGTGAGGCTGCAGGGATGAGGTATGACTGACCAATGGTGAGGCTGCAGTGATTAGGTATGACTGGCCTTTGGGGTATGACTCATCCCCAACTCCCTGATCACTCCTCATCCCCAACTCCCTGATCACTCCTCATCCCCAACTCCCTGTTGACTCCTCATCCCCAACTCCCTGATCACTCCTCATCCCCAACTCCGTGATCACTCCTCATCCCCAACTCCCTGATCACTCCTCATCCCCAACTCCCTGATCACTCCTCATCCCCAACTCCCTGATCACTCCTCATCCTCAACTCCCTGATCACTCCTCATCCCCAACTCCCTGTTGACTCCTGTGCCCCAATCTCCAATCTGTGGGTGGTATGGGTGAATGCTCTAACTGTGCGATTTGTGATTAGGGCCTGGCAGATGTTGACATCCTGTATCTCTGGTTTGTTTTAGACATGACAGAACAAACATCAACTAAACACACAACTCACAAAAAAAACAACTTTTTTTATGATTCCAACTAGCTGAGCGGGACGGCCAAAAGACAAGATAGGAATCCATTACGGAAATGTGGGGCTGATTTTAGACACAGCGCACAGTGTAAACTAAAAAATAACCTTTTGGTGGCCAAATTCTCCCCAGGGACCAGGTCCACGCCTCCATTGCGTGCACTGGTTATTGTGGCGGAAAAAAATATATTATCCCAATTTTGTGCTTGAATTGTTTTCCTTCAGCGGAGCTATTCCAGTAGGCATCTGGGTTTCCTCTCTGGTGGCTGGGGCCCTTGCTATGGAGGTGCTGTTTTGCCGTGTTGCTCTGAGCGTGGAAAGGGCCAGAATGGAGTACCTCTGGGATGTTGATTGAGTTTGAAGTGGTGCAGGTCAGCCCTGGGGTATCTGAACAGCCCTAATGGACCTGCAGAAGCCCCTCCAGGGAGGGCTGGGGGGTCACCGTGGGGTCATGTTTGCTCAATACGATTCGGAGCGTGCTGAATGCCAATCGTCGTCTTCTTCTTCGACTGACGTGAGCTTGGCTCGGGTCGCATCTGGCTACGATTCCGGCGCTTGACAAGGGAAATCCCAGGAATACTTCAGACCATGAGGGACTGGGTATTTTTAATATAACCAAAATGGAAGTAAGATCAGATTGTAAGAGAGGGACTTTTTAAAAGGATAAAGTTTGCTTATTCCAGTGCACTATGGGGCTCCTCTGCCTGAACCAATCACTCGTGCTGTGTGCTGTCAAACTGGTGAATTTAGACAAACGTGAGATATTTATATGGATATTCCTAGTGTTCTGGGTTTAGGAGGGAGAGTGAATTTTCATTTTCCACCCTGTTTAAAATGGGCAGTCACATTTCATTAAAACGGACCAGATTTTTGACCGCCTGCCAATATCCAAGGAGATTGCCCATTAAAATGATTCATTATGACCAAGAGGCAAAATGTACGATTGAATGTGTGACAGAAGAGAATAAGGTGAGAAGTTTGGCTAGTTCACCTTGCAGCAACCACGTTTTGTGCCTGAGACACAGTCAAGGCAGTGCTTGGCACTGCAGAGAGTGAAAGGTTAGACTAAACCGTTGGACTGTAGTAACTCTGTGTATTTGATCAATAGTTGGAAGGAGCGCACCTCGATCATTAAAACCTGAACAACTCCATTCAGTAATAAACTGACTGCAATTTCAACTATGCTTTACGATCGCTCATTAGAGTTTATGCTGAACATGAATGTCTTTTTTTAACAAAAATATTTTGGAATGTAATATGTACTGATGACGTGCAAATGGAAATGGTGATGTATTTCGCCACAAATATATAAACAGTTATTTTGAGCGACTGTGCATTATTAATCTTGCCTGTCGTTTTAAAGTGATTATAATCAGGAATTCTATATGAGAAGTTTATAGAGCAAGTTCATATAAACTAGCCTAATATAATTGGGCCAATTTCTAACTTGAGATTTCCTCCATAGACATGGATGCATGATATTTAGGCTAACGTTGTAGTTACAGCAGCATGTTATTTCAAGGTCCGACTGAGCAGCTAGACAAGAATGGTTCATGCCATGGTAACAACTAAAATAAGCAAAGAATGAATAGGATACTTAAGCAATAAAGCCCGAGGAGGTATGGTATAAGGCCAATATACCACGGCTAAGGGCTGTTCTTAGGCACAACGCAACGCTGAGTTTGTGGTATATTGGCAATATACCACAAACACCCCAGGTGCCTTATTGCTATTATAAACTGGTTACCAACGTAATTAGAGAAGTAAAAATGCATGTTTTGTCATACCCATGGTATACGGTCTGATATACCTCGGCTTTCAGTCAATCAGCACTCAGAGCTCTAACCACCCAGTTTATAATGAATAATTTATTTATGTGCTGAATGTTATCCGTTTAAAGTTGCCATATGAACCCACCAATAACCCATTTTTACACCTCCTTTGTTTTTCTTTGTCTTTCCTAAAACGCCAATTTAAGGGTAGTCTTACAGTAGGTGGGATATACTGGTCCTAGGCCAGTCCTAGGCTGGTCCCAGTAAGTCAATTCTACTGGGTTAAACATGTTAACTGTCTGTAGCATTCCTCACAGCATGGCCAAGACTTTCACTAGCCTTATGGGTAATTAGCTTAATCTACAAACAGGGGTGAGCAAAATGGCTTCTGAATGCTGCATGTTTCGCTTACACACGTGAACTCACGCTGACCCCCGACTCCAGAGAGCATAGCAAACAACTGACCTCCACATCAAATGGTGAGATTGGTTTAGCAGTGAAAATCCTTCTAATACGGAAACGTTTCCTTTGGGAAACGTTGGAATATGAGGTGTATGTATTCACACACACTTTCTCTTCGAAGGTGGTGTTGATCTGCGTCAGGTTGGTGAGGGGGTAGCCGGGTGGTGTAGTGTGTGTGTGCGTGTGTAGCATGCAGGGGGATAGCAGTGGGCTCTGGTGGGATTCGGGGGGTATCGTGTTCAGGTTGTGTGATACAGTGTGAGACGCTGACCTGCTACGACGGTGGAGAAATGAAAACCAGCTGAGAGGCTTCACTCTCTCTTCAATGCTGTTTGTTGGAGAACAAGTTTAGGTTTTTATTGATATCCACATAACATTCAAAGACACTGAAATACATGGATATTACAATACAGAAGTTGAAATCGCAAGTCAAATTAATGAGCATATTTCGGGTATGGGTGACTTTTTATATTTCTCAGTCCTGGCCGGGAACTGATACAATTAGAATGTTGTCACAATGAATCACCAGTCCGATGCATTGACCACAATACGTTAGTTGACGTTAATATGAATAACTAGTGAGGATGAAAGGGAAAGAGGGTGCTGTGATGGCTTATCCCCTCTTGAGTGAGTCGGAGGTCAGGGGTACCGCCGTCCCGTCCAGGCCTCAGCGTTATCAGCTCTCAGGTTCACAGACACACAGGGGTCTCCCTGGCCTGAGGCTGCAGTCCCTTAGGAATACCACACTAATGAGTGGCTATAGAGAACAGATGGAGAGGGACATCCGAGGCAAAAACAAACTTCCACAATCACTTAATGATCCCTGAGAGAGGCATGCCACTGGGTCTGGGTCCTCTGTCTGTGTGTGTCTTTGGCTGACTTGATTTGCAGGCCGCTGAATTTTAGGCCTATTTTCATGCGCTCTCCACATTCCACTAGCTAGCCTATTGTCTTTGATGTGACCATTACAGCCAAGGCTCATTCACTTGTTCCTGTGTGTTCTGATACCAGATAGGAAACTAAACTCAATGGGAATCCAGTTGATCTGTGTCAGTCCTGGTGTCAGAGGAGAATGCCGGACCCAGATTTATGGGAACGCATCATCAAAGCCACCTTTTATTTAGAGTCCATCTTCACTGTTGTATCTACGAAGAGTAGGAAGCAGGAAGGTATGTGCGGCTGCAGCAGTGCATATTACTATTGGCTTTCATTACGTTTCTGGAGAGATGCCCTTAGCATCTGGTATGTAATTTCAGGCTGCTGTGCCCTCCAGAACTCTCGATCCATCTCTGCGGAGATGAAACAGTGTATTATTACAACACGGATGTAATATCAGCCCTCATGTTTCCAACAAGCCAAGAATAATGCCAGAGAACACGCAGTGAATCACACACCCATGGAAACAGGGGGCCGCCGTGTTCCGAATTTCCTGACATTTTGGGGCCGACCACGTCAAAAAACTGTGGTAAAATGTTAGGACATGTTTGTGTTTGTGCAATTGCCCTGTGTTTACCCCTCTCTTTTGTTTCTCACAATGGCAGACATGTTTTTAAAGGGCCGGCCCACAAAACAGAATGGACCGCCTAGAGTGAGTGGAGAAATCTGTGCCAGCGAACCCAGAGCACAGAAACTCCCAACGAGGAGTGAAACTCTTATGCAATTAGTTTAGTTTAAGTTCTGTCGTTTTGGGTGTCAATATTATTGTAATTGAACACGGCTGCAGAGTTATCAAATACCTTCCTTATGTTCAATGGCATCGTCATGCATTTGGGGTGGAGGAGAAGGTTGAAGAAGGGAGGAGAAGGTTGAAGAAGGGAGGAGAAGGGTGGAGAAGAAGGGAGAAGGGTGGAGAAGAAGGGAGAAGGGTGGAGGTGGAGGCTGACGTATCCGAACCAGATGTACTTTGACCGACTGTCAGCTAGTTAGAGGCTCTCGAGCTCTCCTTTTTTCTCTTCTCTCCTTTCCTCTCTCTCACTTTCTTTCCTTCTTGTTCTCTCTCTCACTCTCTCTCTCTCTGTCTCTCTCTCTCTCTCTCTCTCTCTCTCTCTCTCTCATGCCTCTCCTCTTCCTAAGACATAGCATTCCCCACCGTGCCTCTCCCACTCCTGCCTATCCACTGTAGGCTATTTGTTTCGAGTGTGAGAGAAAGAAAGAGGATCCACACAATGAAAAAGAACCCATTCCAGCTGTTGGTATGGATCAGCTCACACTTACCTCAACCCAGAGTGGGCCGTAGCACAAACACAAAACAGAACCATCATGCTAACGGCATCTGGTCGGGGGAGATCCTTTTTTGAGGATTTTCAATCGCTTTGGCATCGCCTCTTTAGTATTGAATGGATAGATTTAGGAAGTTCTTGGATGCAATAAAGCTGATTTATTTTGTTCCCTCAATAAAAGGCAGGCAGAGGCTTCATGATGGGCAATTGAATTTAATTAATGAATAGGCCTTATTCAGCAACCTAGGCCTGCTGTTTACAACAGATAACATTGTAAGTGGCTCTGCTTGCAATTTCTTTGATGAATCAGTTCTTTCACTTCCTCTGACATTTCATCTGTTTTAAACCCATTAAAGCAGGCTTTTCTTACATTATTTGTCATAAACCACTTAAGGGTTGTATTCGATTTGATTTACAATGAGGTTATGAATCCGCCCCAATCTTCCTGGGTTTCCCCCGAACTAGACTGGTTTATATGTCTAGACGTGTTTATAATTGTTTTCAATCCCCTGCATTACCAACTGGCATTCTGTCTTTCCTGGCCGAAAACAATGGTGCAAAAGTCACCCGAGCAGCATGACACAATCCACACCCCCACACGTACGCAAGTTACTCAGCCCAATCAAACTTGGACTCAGTCAATGCTAAAAGGTACTGCGTTATGGTCAATGCTTTCCCAAAGGAATATGTGTCCACTTAAAATGGAGACAAAGGCTGTAAGCAGTACACGGCAAGAACCCAATAGGGCAGACCATAGATTTGCGGTCATTGGTTGACTTGTACAAGCTTATCAAGACTGCCCTGTTTTGCCTTGCGCTGAATGTCTGAATATCATTAGCCGAGACCCGAGAGAATGATTGACTGTATGCAGCAGTTCCAAAAGTAGTCAAATCACTGCTTTCCGCCCATTTATTGAATACCAGTGTTGAAACTCTGGGAGGCTTTCACATTTGCTCATAATTGTATTGATTTGTACTTCAGTCGTAAAGTTAATCACATTGATTAAAAAAAGAGGCCTCAATGTGAGGCATTATACTATAAACAGTTGCTGAATATGAAATTCCAACAGCAGCTGAACTGTTGTAAACCTGTGAGGTTAGACTGACCCAGGGCGGAGTGACAGGTTTAAAAACTATAATCTCAATGGCGGAGCTGCTGGAATTGGCTTCTTGATTGAATAATCGAAGATGCTCGGGGAGGAAATTAGAAAATCAGTTTGAAGGAATTGGGTTATCTAAGTAGAAAATTACACTATTGATTTTCATTAAAGCGCCGCCCGGCTTGTAAGAGTGAATTCATTAAAAGGCATTCTTTATGCTGCCCCATCGACTCTTTCTGTTTCTCTGTCTCTGGGTTGTGTATGGTGGTCAATGGAGAACATTGGAGAACGTTACTCTATTCTCAAGTTTGCATCTGGTGGACTTGATGGAGTTGGAGATAAATGATGTGCACAACTACAGTGGAAGAAATAAAACCCAAGGGCAGACAATTTCAACACTTCTCATGTGGTGCTCAACGTCCAAAATCCTCAAGTTGTTTCCCCAAGTTCTCACCTGATGGAATTGGAGATATGCGGCGTACACAACTACAGTGAAAGAAGAAAAACAAAGAGGAGGACCGGAGAACTTCAGAACACGTCTCGCTAAAGCTCCCCTGTCATATGTTCCCCAGGATCTTATCACAGCTCCCTCCTTGGGTTTCCCTTCTTCAAAGGGGAGTCTGGCATTCCTTTGTGTTGTTGGGAATATTTTGCGTGGGGGAGTTTTCCCACCTCTGCGTCCGGTGTCATGTTTCCCGGTTTCTTTCATGAGCACACTGTCTTGTCTCGTGATAAATGACAGCACTGTGTTTATGCTGGGCTACCCTCACTGACAGCCTCATCCGCACTCCATCTCATCTATGCCATTTCGCCATGGCGACGGTGTGACAGGATGAATTGCCTTCACTCAGAAGGGCTCTTTGTTAGGTGAGGGTATTATTAAAAAGTGCTCTCTCAGATCAAGAGCCCTGACAAAGAGGAGAAAGTGCCCTGTAGTGCTGCCCAGGTATCTACCTAAGACGGATATCGGTTTCAGGTCACATTTCAGGTGTAATTCACATCAATCCAGAAGGCACTGGTTGATGTCTTCACAAAGTGATTCTTTCAGTAGGCTATTTTGAACGTTGTATCACGATGCCCATTGATTCCACATGTTGGAGGTGCTGTTTCTGGGAAATTAGTACATCTTCTTACACAGCCTGAGTTTTCACTTACAGTAAATCCCCTGCAAGGCAGTTTGCAGTCTGGCCTCAAACACCCATCATTGTCAACCTGCCCGATTAACCACTAGATCTCTAATTCTCTAATGAACCAGCACCTTGTGACCTGATGGACTGTCAGTGTGGCAGTCAGCTGTACCATCAGAGCAGGACATGTCAGGATATCAAGTGGACAAAGCCAGGCTCCATGCCTATCTAATACAGATGAGCCGGCACTCTTAATCCCATTGACCTCTCTAGCCGACACGGGTTCAAACATGCTAATACCAGCACTAAGGCAGCTCAGGAAGGCTCTGTAGCAGCTCTATAGGGGAGTATTGGGAGACGAGAGAAAGGGGGGGTCTGGAAAGTGCTTGGCTGGGGCTGGAGATCAATGGTGAGGCGGACAGAAGGCCAATGGCAATCAGGGGAGGGAATGATCCTGACCCAGGCCTGCTGAGCCAGCACTACAACAACTATAATAATTAACACAGTGGAGCACGGGCTGGGTGACTTCTACTGTCCTCTGGGCTAGAGCTGTTCCCATACTGTACACACACACACACACACACACACACACACACTTGCGTTTACATTTATGCGCACACAAACAAGCATGCACGCACACAAGCTTGCACACACACATACACACACACACACACACACAAATGTTTTCATCATATTTTCTTACAGCACACACACCGTGTCCTGGCAGTATTTATTCATCAGAGCCGTCCAGACAGAGATGGATGTGTTCCATTTTGATATCGGTGCAGTTTTCTTAAGAGCAGAGCGACTGAGAAAAATAAGCATTTTCTTTCTAATGGATGTTGTCCACACTGTTGTCTGGAGACGTGTTGCTAAAGGAGAAGCCTTGCAGGTATCCGTGTTGAAAGGTTGTTGCGGTGCAGTGTGTGTGTGTGTGTTTTTGGTTGTGTGTGTGTGACCCAGGAATCTGTTCCTGTAGGGTTGTTGGGAGGCTTGTTATAGGTGCTGACAGACCACTGCTGGGTTGCAGGGCTGGTGGAAGGTTTACCAATAAACAATGCAACGTGGTATTGTGAACGTTCTGCAGGCTGTGTGCATTTTTATGTGAAGGAACAATGTTGGAAACCCTATATTTGGGAAACTTAGGTTAGGTTGTTGACCAGGCTTAGGTTATTTTTCTTTTTAATTCAGTCAACTGAGGAAGTGAATACGAATTCATGGATCCTCATGAAAACCAAATGGCACATGAAGTTAAATAGAATTGACCCTTAACCTTGGATCTGACTAGATGGAGAACCACTACGACCCTTAACCTGGGATCTGACTAGATGGAGTACCACTATGACCCTTAACCTG
>QNTS01003282.1:109437-122562 GCA_003317085.1 Hucho hucho | reverse complement strand
ACTAGATGGAGTACCACTATGACCCTTAACCTGAGATCTGACTAGATGGAGTACCGCTACGACCCTTAACCTGGGATCTGACTAGATGGAGTACCGCTACGACCCTTAACCTGGGATCTGACTAGATGGAGTACCGCTACGACCCTTAACCTGGGATCTGACTAGATGGAGTACCGCTACGACCCTTAACCTGGGATCTGACTAGATGGAGTACCGCTACTACCTGAAGTTACTTTTCGAAGCATGTCAGGAGGTTAGGATGGTTAACGTGGCAGGTTAGGAGACTTAGGTAAAAAGTTAGGAAAAGGGTTACTAACCTGCTACAAAAAGTATCTTCCGGTCATAGCTGTACTCCCTCTAGTCACAACCCTCACCCTATTTTGATTAGATCAACCCCCAGTCAATACATCATAGAATCACCTTTGGCAGCGATTACATTCTGGGTACGTCTCTAAGTGATTTCCACAGCTGGATTGTGCAATATTTGCCCATTATTCTTTTCAAAATTCTTCAAGCTGTGTCAAATTGGTTGTTGATCATTGCTAGCCAACCATTTACAGGTCTTGCCATAGATCTTTTAGCAGATTTAGGTCAAAACTAACTCAGCCACTTAGAAACATTCATTGTCTTCTTGGTAAGAAACTTCATTGTAGATTTGGCCTTGTGTTTTAGGTTATTGTCCTGCTGAAAGGTGAATTTATTAATGGAGAGTGGTACTGAGTAATGTGTTGTATTGGGTTTGCCCCAAACATAACACTTTGTATTCAGGACAAAAAGTTTATTGCTTTGCCACATTTTTTGCAGTATTACTTTAGTGCCTTGTTGCAAACAGGATGCATGTTTTTGAAAATGTTACTTCAGTACAAGCTTCCTTCTTTTCACTCTGTCAATTTGGTTAGTATTGTGGAGTAACTACATTGTTGTTGATCCATCCTCAGTTTTCTCCTATCAAAGCCATTAAACTCTAACTGTTTTAAAGTCACCATTGGCCTCATGGTGAAATCCCTGAGTGGTTTCCTTTTTTTCCAGCAACTGAGTTAGGAAGGACACCTGTATCTTTGTAGTGACTGGGTGTATTGATACAACCATCCAAAGTGTAATTAATAACTTCACCATGCTCAAAGTCTGCTTTTTTTTTTTTACCCATCAACATTAGAAAACCTCCCTGGTCTTGGTGGTTGAATCTCTGTTTGAAATTCACTGCTTGACTGAGGGACCTTACAATTATCTGTATGTGTGGGGTATTTTTTAACTGTAACCTTTATTTAAGTCAGTTAAGAACAAATTCTTATTTACAATGACGGCCTACACCGGCCAAACCCGGACGACGCTGCGCCGCCCTATGGGACTCCCAATCACAGCCGGTTGTGATACAGCCTGGATTTGAACCAGGGTGTCTGTAGTGACGCCTCTAGCAATGAGATAATGTGCATTAGACCTCTGCGCCACTCGGGAGCCCCCAGCGATGAGGTAGTCATTCAAAAATCACGTTAAGCATTGTTATTGCAACTTATTCCTTGCAACTTATTATCTGACTTGTTAAGATTTTACTCCTGAACTTATTTAGGCTTGCCATAACAAAGGGGTTGCATTTCATTTTTATTAACTTGCGAAAAAGCTCCCAAAAATTATTCCACTTTGACATTATGAGGTATATTGTGTGTAGGCCAGTGGTAAAAAAAATATATAAATGTAATCAATTTTAAATTCAGGCTACAACAAAACCAAATGTGGAATGTGGAAAAAGTCAAGCGGTGTGAATACCTTCTGAAGGCACTGTATACAATATGCCTCAATCCCAAAGGAATAGGAAAAAATAGGCACCATCTAATTTCGGATGGTTGCCATATTTTCCATTAATTTGGGATTGAGGCATATAGCTGGGTCATCTTTGCAGTGAAAGTACTTCACTACAGGCTTCTTCTCTGCAACAACACTGTGGACTGTTTTCTTTGAAAGCTCACCAGTGGTAGGAATACGTGCTGTTTTCCTGTTAGCTCTTTACTGAGGTCTCTGGCCATTGGCTCCACACTGCATTTAGCCTGATGTATGAGCTCTTCAGTAGCTGAGCTGACCCTGTGTGTGTATGTGTGTGTGTGTGTGTGTGTGTTTGTGTGTGTGTGTGTGTGTGTGTGAGAGAGAGAGAATGTGTGTGTCCGTAATAGGCCTCATTCTGACCTAGGACAGGAAGAGCCATTGTTGAGTTGACATTTTGTGCTGAATTGAGTCAGATAACCCATGATGATACTGTACTACAGTACTAATAATAACCTTACAATATACTGACCTCCTTCCTAACACACACACTTAAACGGTTCCTGTAGCGGTAGCACCTGAATCATTTTCTGGGGAAGTGTCATTCTGAAGAGGTTAATGATGATGAATGTCTACAAGAAATGACAGGTGTCAGAACTTCCTTTGGTTGGAACTTTCCTCTGATTCATGGCCGAATTCACTACACTGATTCATCCCATTGGGCACAGACATCAGTTAAAAGTCTAGTTTTGATTTACATTTGGTTGAGTTGTCAACTAATGTGAATTCAACATGAAATGTAATAACATTTCACCATGTCATTGGATTTAGGTTAAGAGTTTGGTAAAAAAAGACAAAATGCCCTTATGTTCATTACTTTTTGCAAATACAATCAGTTTTCCACGTTGATACAATGATTTTTTTTGCGCTGAAATGACGTGGAAATAACGTTGATTCAACCATTTTTTCCCCAGTGAGCAACATTACTGGCAGTGGCGGTCATGCCGTTTAAGATGAGGGAGGACGATTCATTTTTTTATGAGCATGGCCTTATTTCTATTATAGCAACGTACTGTAGGTCGAGAGAAATTTGAGTAATCAAGGTGACAGACATTGACACATCTAATTTCGCCTTTCACACTCTTGCCTGCATCTAGCTGATCTAGGGTGTAATCATTAGTCCAAAAGTTGCAAACAAGAGTTTTTATTGGACAAATTCAGGTATGTTTAGCCTCGTTTCGTTCCGTTTTCTTCCGTTTAAGAAACATTTTCCAACAGAATCGGCGGAATGAATATGCCCCGGATCACAAGCAAACACAGTTCACTTTCATAGCAGCCACATACAAACAGCATGATCTCTTTGATTGCTGTATAATCCCTTACCGCATCACCTTTTCTCTTCGCTTGTGGACTTCAGTGCACAACACATCAGCTGTCTGTGACCAGGCGAAAAAAACATTTCCAAGCCAAACCTTCATATCATAATCGCTAACCACTAAACACAGCTGACATCGTTGTCACCATATTATAACGCCAAAGTCAACATAGTTACTAGAACTAACGCGTTAACAAACCCACTACAATCATTCAGTACAGTGCACAGTCAGCAAGACGTTTAGCAGTTACACTGACAGGCCCCAGTGGCAATAAATGAATTAAACCAAAAGCTTACTTTGACTTGTAAGAGTTCCAGTGTTGGATAACCATAGCCAGCTAGCTAACATAGCTTCCCTCTCTGGCAAGTGTTTGAGTAGGCAAACTAGCTGGTTGCATTGGCTAGCTAAGTCAGTAAAGTGGACAATTTTTTTTAATGAAAGCTGCTCACACTCTCTCTCTCTCTCTCTCTCTCTCTCTCTCTCTCTCTCTCTCTCTCTCTCTCTCTCTCTCTCTCTCGGTCTCTCTCTTGCTTGTCCTTGTTCAAAACTGTTCAACTATTGTCTTTCTCTTTCTTTGAGTCAACTACGCACCACATATTATGCACTGCAGTGCTAGCTAGCTGTAGCTTATGCTTTCAGTACTAGATTCATTCTCTGATCCTTTGAGTGGGTGGACAACAGTCAGTTCATGCTGCAAGAGCTCTGATAGATTGGAGGACGTCCTCCGGAAGTTGTCCGAATTACTGTGTAAGTCTATGGAAGGTGAGACCCACAAGCCTCTTAGGTTTTGTATTGAATTTGTCATGTATACTCCCTCTCTGGCCTCTAGGTCACCAGACTGCTGATTATTACGCAGACCTATCACCATCGTCACACGCACCAGCGCGTATTGACACTCACCTGTACTCCATCACTTCCTTGATTACCTGCCCTATTTATGTCACTCACTTTGGTTCATTCCCCAGGCGTTATTGTTTCGGTATCTGTTTCATGTCGGTGCGCTGTTAGTGTTTCTTGTTTGCTCATGTTCGTTTATTTATTAAATGTATTCACTCCCTGAACTTGCTTACCGACTCTCAGCGTGACTCTGAACTTGCTTCCTGACTCTCTCAATGTACCGAGAGGAGGACATAAACTAGCTATCCTCCGGCTATACCATGGTGCTACCCTACAGAGTGCTGTTGAGGCTACTGTAGACCATTGCAAAACAGTGTGTTTTAATCAATTATTTGTTGTGAATATATTTACTATAGTTGTATCTAAAAATGCTACCTTTTTCAATGTTTCAACAATTCAATTCTTCTGAAATTCACTGAAGAGGATGGCCCTCCCCTTCCTTCTCTGAGTAGACTCCACTGACCACTAGAATGTTCCTTCAATGACACGTGTCAGGAGTGTATGAAGTGTGCTCATAAGGTCAGATGACTGTCTGGTTTAAAGAAACACTGCTGTGACTACACTCTCCTGGGACTGGAAGTGAAAAATGAGCGCTGCAAGTTTAGACGCTGGCTATGACAACTCACTGACTGCCTCCCCACTCATAGCTCCACACACACACACACACACACACACACACACACACACACACACACACACACACACACACACACACACACACACACACACACACACACAGGGCAGGGGCATACAGGGTGAAGGACACAATGGTAATGCAATCACCTTCCGGAACCTGGGGTGAGGGACGTTTGTGTTTCATTTCCTTTCACATTGTCTTTGCCAGCAGCTGAGTCTTCTCTACACGACGGAAATTGAAGATCCCCACTTGAGGTTTCGCAGTAATTGTTTTTAGTATACTGGACGAAATTGAAATTGGTCACACTCTCTTTGACTTTAATTAGGTTTCATTAACTGAATGTAAATCACAAAACATTTTCTATTATTCGATTTAATTTCCAAAACAGCATGCTATTTAAGCATTTAAATAGGCCTAGAAGCGTGTGTTTTAACTTCACCCTACATGCCCTGAGGGCAATGTTAACGGATTCTAAATGACAGTTTAGTTTCGAAGAGAAAAGGTTTGGAAGCATAGGCCAAGGATTAGCCTAGACGCAATGCGAGACCCAATCCTTGCCTTCTCCCCCTTGTTTGATAGTGTAGAACAGACTTGGCTTAATGACTTCAATCGAACACTGCCCTGTAAAAATACAGGCAGAAGCCCCTGACTCACACTAAATGATTTATAACACAATCAAACGAGACAGGAAAAAATCCTGGGAATAAACACAGAGGTGAAATGATGCGAGAAGCCTCAGAAGGTTTTTCCTGACGCTTGATTATGGGTTAGGTTCCTCGATCTCGAATGTGTTTTCGGGCCTTGGTTTGTGTCTGGTATAGCTTTCGACTGTGTTCAGGATTTAGGCCTATGTTGTGTTTTTAGAGCTTGAAGTTGTGTTCAGTACTCAATTTTGTTGCTACAGTAGATTATGTGTTGAGTTCTCAGTTGTGTGTATGGTGCTTGATTTATGTGTTCAGTTCTCAATAGTTTTTTCTCAGCTCTGCATTCTTCAGTTTTCAATCATGTTGATTTGTATTTATTGTAGCTTTAGGTTGTGTGTTTACGGCTTGATTTGTGTGTTCAGCTCTTCATACTTGTGTTCAGGGCTTTATTGTGTGATGCTGAGTGCTTGATTTGTGCGTTCCACCCCCAGTTGTGTGTTCAGGGCTTAATTGTGTGATGTTGAGTGCTTGATTTGTGCGTTCCACCCCCAGTTGTGTGTTCAGGGCTTTGTTGTGTGATGTTGAGTGCTTGATTTGTGCGTTCCACCCCCAGTTGTGTGTTCAGGGCTTTATTGTGTGACGTTGAGTGCTTGATTTGTGCGTTCCGTCCCGCAGTTTTGTGTTCAGGGTTTTGATTTGTGTGGCTGATGTCCGTGCATAGACATACAGGTGTTTCACATAAGTTCTGTAAAAAAGGAGTTTGCCGCTCACCTAAATCTTTCCATATGGGGGGCTGCCTCCTTTTATCCTCAGGTTTCAGCTTACGAGCCCCGGAGAGAAAGCAGCACTCCACAAGACATGCTGTTTGTTAGGATTTTCACTGGAAACCTGAAAAGGTGAAGAAGAAGCTGTGGGTCAAAGAGATTCTTTGGTCAGATTGGACTCCAGTTCCACCATAGATACTGTACTTCGAGACTGAGAGAAGCATAAAACAGGACGGGTTATCAGAACATTGTGTAAAACATTGTGTCTGTGAACACAAGACATGTGGAGAACTATGAATGACAGCCTACTTTACGTGGATCTGATGCCTCCGACGGAGCATGGTGCTGGAATGACCCGAGTTGGGGATTTGATTCCCCAATACTGAATCAACTGTAAATCGCTAAATGACCACATCATATTCTATAACGTGTTTAAACTTTTCAAGTCCTCTGAATGTGACTTGTCTGTAGACAGCATCTGTTTCTTCATTCTCTTTTAGCCATCTGGTTTGTTCCAACATGGCGCTTACGGAACATGTGTAGGAGTGATCAGGTGACCAGACACCTGTCAATAAAACATGATAGTTGGGGTGAAAGAGGGCACAGCGCCTTTATAGAACCCCTCTATCCAATCCTTTAAGGCATTACAAAGCCTGTACGCAATCACACCTCCCGTTCACAGCTCTCTGCACTGCTTTGAGTAGAAAAACTGCACCCAATTCAATGACACACCTGGAACAATTTGATATGTCACAGTTGAACATGTTCAAGCTGGAGGGATGGACTTGAGTGGGGACTACTGAGTGCACCGTGCACTCTTGCCCTCGAAATAACCTCCTTTTTCTGTTGCTAGAGCAGGGGCATTTTGTAATAATTTACTGGGACAAAAAAGGTTTTGTGCCCATTAACCTGGTCCACTTAGTACACTGTGGAACTTCTATTCGGGCAGAACAGTTTTGGATAGAGCAAACCTTGTTTCTCTCTTCCAATGGAAGATGTTTTGGGATAATGTTTATGTATGCCAACTATTATCATGCAAGGCATTGCGAGGGGTGAATTTGTTGGCGGGCTCATCTTTTGTTAGTGTGAGCAGATAGGCCTTGATGGATTTAGTTTCCAACATTCATCCCCTTTTTCAGTTGCTCAGGAAGGAAAGAACACAACGAAATTACTTTAGAAAAACTTCAAGTTGTGTTTTTTTTGCCCTACCGTGTTACCCCGTTTTATTCATTTCTTAATTGCACCAAACAGACTTGTTTCAAAACCACATGCTCCTTAAAAAATCACTGCCTTGGCTATACAGGCCAGCAAACCCTTAGAGTGAGCACTGGCACCACACACATCTGTTTTCAGTTTCAAACGCCTTCCCCTATATTATACTCGTTCATCCAACACACACAATGGATTTCTTATCCCCGGAAAACCTGGCCCACTTCTACCTTATATGACTTAAATAGGCCAATGGATCGTGCCATGTCTTCAGTATAATTAACTCATTAGCATGGAGGACTGGACGTGTCATGAAACGCAAATGGACGGTGTCACAGTGTGGGTAATATTCTCACTAGGGTAGATGGAAGAAAATCTAGGTTTACACGACTTTTGATGAAAAGCAATCATCATCAATCATGGTGAATTCTGTGTCAAGGTGGCTCTGAGTTGATTCCTCTACCATGGAGGGCGTGTGGCGAGTGACAATGACATAGACAACACAGGAAGCCCCTATTGGCTCCAGGCATGACGCAGAGGAAGATGAAGGACGATTCTATTGGATCAGACGAGGGCACTACAGTAATGAAATGTAATGTATGTCGTTGGCTGTCATTATGTCCTTGAGAAGCCAATAAACGCTGCAGGACACAGGACCATTATATAGATCATCATACCGCTTGGCTGTCCCCTCTCCCCTTCATCAGAACACATACCATTACAATATTGGGAATGGGAATGAGGTAGCGTTCCTCTGGGGAAAAAGCACTATTCCTGTCAGGAAGATGGAGTTTGTCCAAAATTGCACCCCGTTCCCTACATAGTGCACTACTTTTGACCAGAGCCCTTAATGGGCCCTGGTCAAAGGTAATGCACAGTATAGGGAATAGGTTGCCATTTGGGGGGCAACTATAGTGTCAGCCAGCCTGCATACTTACCACTGGGCTGAAGAGGATGATTACACCATGTTTACTGTCAACACACTCCAATCTGGTGTCCGTCTCCCCAGGGACCCTGAATCCATCTCTTATTTCCAATCTCTTATTTGCTAAATCCTGGGTTCAACCCCTCCCACGGTATTGCACACGTTTAGTAGTTTACCCCCTTTGTGTAGTACACACTAGGTTCGCACGACAGGCCCGTAACTTTAAGTTGAGCAATAGCTCACCTCTTCCCTGATAAGAGTTCAGGAAACACTCTTGACAGTTTCCCCCTTCCCAATGTTCTGGCCCTTGGCACAGAACATTCCAGAATTCTGGAGAGGTGTGGAGTAATTAACCAGAGGACCCCTAGGTCAAAGGTCGGAGAGTCCCACCCTCAGGGGTACTCAGTGATATTTGAGGGGGGGCAGTTGCTTAGCCAGCTAAAAACAACCCTGAGGGACGTACAGATTGTCCCAGTGAATTACCTGGGTCAGGAAATGACAGGTGATGGTAGGAGTGGGCTCGCATACATTTTTGATCTCCATCTCACAGTGTCAATAGACTGTTCTGGAGGAATGAGTCCATCCATTGACTGTGTCCCGGGGAGGGAATGGGGAGGGGATGAGGATGGAAGGGGAGGGGAGGGGGGAATTCTCTAAGAGATGAACAGGAATAGCTGCTTCTGGTTGGGGTGAGGTTGAGAGAATGGACATGCTGTCTACCTCTCTCTCTCTCTCTCTCTCTCTCTCTCTCTCTCTCTCTCTCTCTCTCTCTCTCTCTCTCTGTCCAACCCTTTCATCCCATATCTATGGGGTGTGGACATTTTATTTGAGCAGTTTTTGGAAGGATTATTTTCTAAGTTATGTTGTTGTGAGCAAAAATAGTATTTGAAGAGTTCCCACAAACACACTAGACAGTGTCTCTCTCTGTCTCTCTCTCTCTCTGTGTGTGTGTGTGTGTGTGTGTGTGTGTGTGTGTGTGTGTGTGTGTGTGTGTGTGTGTGTGTGTGTGTGTGTGTGTGTGTGTGTGGACCAGGGAGTATCTGGAACTAGTGAGACATATCACTAGAGTTAATTATCTTGTTTGTTTATCCAAGGTGAGTTGATGTCAGAACTCTGTCAGCACTCAGCTGGCAGACAGACAACACACATCAGTAAAGTAAAACAGAATCTCTCTCTCTCTCTCTTTCTCGCTTTCTCTCTTTCTCTCTCTCGCTCTCTCTCTCTCTCTCTGCTGCAGAAGCCCCAAGGGTAGCCATAATGAACTCCACTATCTCCAGGATTGTCACAGTCTTTCCTCCCTTCAGGCCACTGTTGGGGATATGATGGGAGAGATTTATATATTTTTATTTTACTTAACCTTTATTTAACTGATGGGAGAGATACTGGTCGTAACTCGTTCATTATGCCACAGAAAGCTAATTTACACACCCTCCTCTCTTTATTATGGAACCCTGCCTGTATTTCATCCCTTTTTTTCCTGACAGGAGATACTTGACATGCATAAATCCTCAGCATTCTTTCCTGTTGATCTCTCAATCTCACCCTTTTACTGTGAAACCACCCAGGTGGAGATACAGTCTTGTGCAGGACACCCCAGGTCATTGAGGTAGTGGTCTCTGTTGTTGTACCCTCTGGGTATTTGAGTAGAGCACACATGATCTATGACCACTTCCTGTGGTTCCAATAGTTCAGTTGGTTGGAACATGGTGCTTGTAAAATTAGAGTTATGGGGTTGATTCCAACATGGGTCAAATGGTCAAATAACTTTCATTATTATACAGGCCTAATATTATATAGTGTAGCAGTACTTTGTTTACAGACGCCTTGCTCTACCTCTCTGTTGTTACTGCAGAGCTGCATTGTTTTATTGTTGTAGACTACAGAAGTCCGGTGCTCTGCTGGCAGTTGGCCTGACTTCTCCTTTGGGGTCACTCCATTGTCCATTGTCCTCCAATTCGGCACACACTCCGAGGTAAAACTTCAAAAGCTCCAACAGATTTCAGTAGATACTGAACTCACACTCTACTATGATGTCTGTTAGTGCCCCTTTCCCTTGTCCTGTTCTTGCTATTGTGGTATTTATTTAGCTAAAATCCATAATTAATTGGATTTATTCAGCACATTTCCAGGAGCTCTAAGTTTAGCACATAGTAAAATAGTAAAACTCACCTCAACCACCACCAATAAAACTTTGATCCCCCAAACCAACACCACAGGAACCCCCATCCCCCAAACTCCCTTTGGTTATCCTACCTACCTCCATTTTAGATAATAGTGTATTTAAAGTAGAGGTCGACTGATTATGATTTTTCAACGCCGATACCAATACCGATTATTGGAAGACCAGAAAAAAACGATGACGATTTTTATATATATATTTGTAATAATGACAATTTCAACAATACTGAATGAACAATGAACACTTTTATTTTTTCTTAATATAATACATGAATAAAATCAATTTAGTCTCAAGTAAATAATGAAACATGTTCAATTTGGTTTAAATAATGCAAAAACACGGTGTTGGAGAAGAAAGTCAAAGTGCAATATGTGCCATGTAAAAAAGCTAACGTTTAAGTTCCTTGCTCAGAACAGGAGAACATATGAAAGCTGGGGGTTCCTTTTAACATGAGTCTTCAATATTCCCAGTTAAGAAGTTTCAGGTTGTAGTTATTATGGGACTATTTCTCTCTATACCATTTTTCTTTCATAGACCTTTGACTATTGGATGTTCTTATTGGCACTTTAGTATTGCCAGCCTAATCTCGGGAGTTGATAGGCTTGAAGTCATAAACAGCATTGTGAAGAGCTGCTGGCAAACGCAGGAAAGTGCTGTTTGAATGAATGCTTATGAGCCTGTTGCTGCCTACCGCCGCTCAGTCAGACTGCTCTATCAAATATCAAATCATAGACTTAATTATAATATAATAAACACACAGAAATACGAGCCTTAGGTCATTAATATGGTCAGATCCGGAAACTATCATTTCGAAAACAAAACGTTTATTCTTTCAGTGAAGTACGGAACCGTTCCGTATTTTATCGAACGGGTGGCAACCCTAAGTCTAAATATTGCTGTTACATTGCACAACCTTCAATGTTATGTCATAATTATGTGAAATTCTGGCAAATTAATTAATTTGTTGGGAATAAATGTTCTTCACACAGTTTGCCACGAGCCAGGCGATCCGTACTGCTGCATATACCCCGACTCTGCTTACACTGAACGCAAGAGAAGTGACACAATTTCAGGCACCGCATTGATTATATGCAACGCAGGACAAGCTAGTTAAGCTAGTAATATCATCAACAATGTGTAGTTAACTAGTGATTATGTTAAGATTGATTGTTTTTTTATAAGTTTAATGCTAGCTAGCAACATACCATGGCTTCTTGCTGCCTGCACTCGCGTAACAGGAGGTCAGCCTGCCACGCAGTCTCCTCGTGGATTGCAATATAATCGGCCATAATCGGCATCCAAAAATGCCAATTACCGATTGAACTGTCGACCTCTAATTTAAAGGTGTGATGCCAGACAGGCAAGAGTGGATCTCTGACTGAGGTTTACACTGTTTTTAAGGCATTAGGGCCCCACACAGGCGGCCGTAATTCACAGCTCTTGACTGATGCGTGCTGTTTATTACAAAGACTGGGAGAGTGGAAAAGAGGCCCCGGGAGACAGATACCCATCTGTGTGATTGTGTCACGGCCGTCGACAGAAGTGGACCAAGGTGCAGCGAGGTATCCAGTATACATATTTTATTATATACGTAACTGGTAAAAATAAAGAACAAACGAAGATCGTAACACCGGTGTGGCTACAAAGTGCACACACCACTGAACATACCAAAACAAATACAATGAACCGATCGTAACGAAGGTGTAGCACACATAGGTACTCACACACAAACAATGACCCACACCGCAAGTGGGGAAAAGAACAAACATATATATGGTCCCCAATTAGAGGTAACGACACTCAGCTGCCTCTAATTGGGAACCATCAACAAACCAAACCTAGAAAATAAAACAGAACAAAAACCACCCCTGCTCACATCCTGACCAAAACCACCATAGAGCAGCCAAAAGGGCTATCTATGGCCAGGACGTGACAGATTGAAGGAGATATTAGTCATGACAGACCACTTGGCTTTAAGGGGAGAACGGGAGACTAACTCACTTTCTTATTAAAAAAGCTCCCGACTAGTCTTTCAAAGGTTACAGAGCGTAGCTGCTTGGCTTGCTGCTAGGACAGATAGCTAGTGGGAACAATTACAGCTAAGATAGGAGTTGGTCGGGAGGCGCCTTGATAAGATGGAGTACTGACCTCTTTCTATCTCAGCAGACAAGCTTCAGAGAGCCATATCCTCTCCACTGAGAGTTGATGTGAATGACTTCTACTGTGTGTGGAGGAGAGGGGTGAGGAAGTTTGATATCTGTGAAAACGAGTCGAGGGTGCTAAGTTGTCAACCATTCGTCAGAGCAGAGGGGGGATTTGTAATGAGCTCAGGGTGTGTGTGTTGGGACTGATCTGCTATTATATCATCTGTGTGTGTGTGTGTGTATGAGTGTGTGAGTGTGTGTGTGTGTGTTTGTGTGTGTGTGCGCATGCGTGTGCACCCACGTGCATGTGTCTGTGTGTGTGTAGCACCGGTCTACCATTAGAATTGTGTGTGTGTGTTTGAGTGACCCTTCAGCAGGTCACTCCAACAGCCCCTCAGCAGGTCCCTACAACAACCCCTCAGCAGGTCACTACAATGGCCCCTCAGCAGGCCACTCCAACAGCCCTTCAGCAGGTCCCTACAACAGCTCCTCAGCGGGTCCCTCCAACAGCCCTTCAGCAGGTACCTCAAACATCCCTTCAGCAGGTCCCTACAACAGCCCCTCAGCAGGTCCCTACAACAGCCCCTCAGCAGGT
>QNTS01003282.1:68433-99535 GCA_003317085.1 Hucho hucho | reverse complement strand
GGGGGGGGGGGGTATACAGATTGTATATGCTCAAACACATTAGGTGTAAGTGACATGGACGGGTCGGGGGGGTCAGCATTGTGAAACACAATATGCAGAAGAGGTGCCTAACATACTCCAACACATTATGGTGATTGAGACCGAGGAGGGAGACTGACATTTTTAAACACACTCTGTTTTGGGAGTGGTGGCATATTCAAACACGTTATGTTGAGGGGAGAGGGGCTTTGCATAGTCAAACACATTACAATGTCGAGAGCGAGGGGGGATATGACATTTCTAAACACATTATGTTGAAGGAGAGGATGGGGGGATGGCATGCGAGAGAGAGAGAGAGAGAGTCTCAACCTCCCAGCACAGAGTACTACTCCCTCATTGAAATGAAGGATAAATTCACCCAGCTGGAGGTGAGACAGCTAGAGCTGGAACAGCAGGTGAGCACACTCCAGTCAGCACAAAAAAAATCCAGCTCAACAACACCCCCTCAACCAGAGGTGAAGAGAGACATAAACTCAGCAAAAAATGAAACATCCTTTTTCAGGACCCTGTCTTTCAAAGATAATTCGTAAAAATCCAAATAACTTCACAGATCTTCATTGTAAAGGGTTTAAACACCGTTTCCCATGCTTGTTCAATTAACCATAAACAATTAATGAACATGCACCTGTGGAACGGTTGTTAAGACGCTAACAGCTTACAGACGGTAGGCAATTAAGGTCACAGTTATGAAAACTTAGGACACTAAAGAGGCCTTTCAACTGACTCTGAAAAACACCAAAAGAAAGATGCCCAGGGTCCCTGATCATCTGCGTGAACATGCCTTAGGGCATGCTGCAAGGAGGCATGAGGACTGCAGATGTGGCCAGGGCAATAAATTGCAATGTCCGTACTGTGAGACACCTAAGACAGCGCTACGGGGAGACAGGATGGACAGCTGATCGTCCTTGCAGTGACAGACCACGTGTAACAACACCTGCACATGATCGGTACATCCGAACATCACACCTGCGGGACAGGTATAGGACGGCAACAACAACTGCCTGAGTAACACCAGGAACGCACAATCCCTCCATCAGTGCTCAGGTTGTCTGCAATAGGCTGAGAGAGGCTGGACTGAGGGCTTGTAGGCCTGTTGTCTGTGAGGACCTGCCTTACATCACCGGCAACAACGTCGCCTATGGGCACAAACCCACCGTCGCTGGACCAGACAGGACTGGCAAAAAGTGCTCTTCACTGACGAGTCACGGTTTTGTCTCACCAGGGGCGATGGTTGGATTCGCGTTTATCGTCGAAGGAATGAGGGTTACACCGAGGCCTGTACTCTGGAGCGGGATCGATTTGCAGGTAGAGGGTCCGTCATGGTCTGGGGCGGTGTTGTGGTCTGGAGTTTGTTGTCATTGCAGGCAATCTCAACGCTGTGCGTTATAGGGAAAATATCCTCCTCCCTCATGTGGTACCCTTCCTGCAGGCTCATCCTGACATGACCCTCCACCACGACAATGCCACCAGCCATACTGCTCGTTCTGCAAGACAGGAATGTCAGTGTTCTGCCATGGCCAGTGAAGAGCCCGGATCTCAATCCCATTGAGCACATATGGGACCTGTTGGATCGGAGGTTCCCTTATAAATGTTCGGGAACTTGCAGGTGCCTTGGTGGAAGAGTGGAGTAACATCTCACAGCAAGAACTGGCAAATCTGGTGCAATCCATGAAGAGGAGATGCACTGCAGTACTTAATGCAGCTGGTGACCACACCAGATACTGACTGTTACTTTTGATTTTGCCCCCCCCTTTGTTCAGGGACACATTATTCCATTTCTGTTAGTCACATGTCTGTGGAACTTGTTCAGTTTATGTCTCAGTTGTTGAATCTTGCTTTGTTCATACAAATATTTACACATGTTAAGTTTGCTGAAAATTAACGCAGTTGGCAGTGAGAGGACGTTTCTTATTTTGTTGAGTTTATCTGCACTCTGGACTGTGGGGAAAGAGCAGGTACAGGAGAAGAACAGAGCACTAGAGGAGAAGATCAGAGTGCTCGAGGAGAGATTGAGGGGGATGGCGTGTGACAGAGAACAACTCATTGGAGAGCTGGCCACCCCCGCAGAAAAGCCAGCAGAACAGCCCACCCCAGACCTTGACCATAGCCTCGACATCACAGCTGGACAGACAAATGACGAACACCAAGCCCAGGGGATTCCACCCCCTCTGAGCACCCCCCCCGTCAGCCACCCTGATAGCCCTCCTGACAACATCCCCACACCCACTGAGGACATACACAAGCCACAGATTGTACTTCTTATGGACTCAAACGGGAAATATATACAAGAAAATACAAATTTTCCAAAACACACAGTGTCTAAACTCTGGTGTCCAAACACTCATTGCGCCCTAGACATTCTGTCTGAAGACTAATTAGGGTCACCGAGCCACATAATAATACACACAGGCACAAACCACCTGAAAGCACAGCAGGGAATGGTGGCCACAGACTCAAGTGAGTGATTGAAAAAGCTTCTTCTACTTTCCCAAACACACAAGTGGTTATCTCCACCCTGCTACCACGTAAAGACTTCGACCCTGCTACCATACAGTGGGTAAACGCAAGTATTTCCCGTGACTGTGCCTCAAGACCCAATGTTTACCTGGCCCACCACTCTACCCTGGACTTGAACAGCCTTTACGACCACCAAAGGAACTGAATAATATTAAGAAATGCTGTAGATGGAAGGAAGGTAGTGTGGAAAACTTCCAGAAAACAATTAAGCAACAACAAATTCAATCCCTTTTCGATATCTTCCTGGACAAAACGTTCCACTGTAATAGTGAAGGTGTAAACTTGGCAGTAGAAAACCTAAACAGTATATTTGACCTCTCAGCTTCCCTATCAAATCTAAACATTTGAAACAGAAAATTGAAGAAAATTAACAACAATAACAAATGGTTTGATGAAGAATGCAAAAACCTAAGAAAGAAATTGAGAAACCTATCCAACCAAAAACATAGAGACACAGAAAACCTGAGTCAACGCCTTCACTATTGTGAATCACTAAAACAATACAGAAATACAGAAAAACAAGGAACAACACGTTTGAAATCAGATCAATGTAATTGAATAATCCACAGACTCTAACCACTTTTGGGAAAATTGGAAAACACTAAACAAACAACAACACGAAGAGTTATCTATCCAAAACGGAAATGTATGGGTAAACCACTTCTCCAATCTTTTTGGCCTGATAACAAAGAACAAACAGCAAAAACATATACATGATCAAATACAAATTTTAGAATCAACTATTAAAGACTACCACAACCCACTGGATAATCCAATTACAGTGAATGAACTACAGGACAAAATACAAACCCTCTAATCCAAAAAGACCTGTGGTGTTGATGGTATCCACAATGAAATGATAAAATATACAGACCACAAATTCCAATTGGCTATACTTAAACTCTTCAACATCACCCTTGGCTCTGGCATCATCCCCAATATTTAGAACCAAGGACTGATCACCCCAATCCACAAAAGTGGAGACAAATTTGACCCCAATAATTATAAAATCCATGTACAGTTTAAGCTCCACCCTCTTCAACATATATATCAACGAATTGGCGAGGGCACCTGAACAGTCTGCAGCACCTACTAGAATCTGAAGTCTGTTTGCTGATGATGTGGTGCTTCTGTCCCCAAACAAGAAGGGCCTACAGCAGCACCTAGATCTTCTGCACAGATTCTGTTAGACCTGGGTCCTGACAGTAAATCTCAGTAAGACAAAAATAATGGTGTTCCAAAAAAGGTCCAGCAACACAAATACGAATTCCATCTATACACCGTTGCCCTAGAGCAGCCTTTCTTAAAGTATGGGTCGCGGACCTGTTAATGGTGGGTCGCGACGTGTCAGAGTAAATGTATTATTATTTAATGAATTACTGGAATTGATTTGGCCAAGTGCATCTGCGGTCTCTGTTCAGTGCGCTCTCTGCTTAGTTTGGCAGCTGCACGAGTGTGAGAGGGAGCCCGTGTACTTCGCGATTTACCGGATCAGTTTTCTTGAAGACCACTCCGCGACACACGATGCAGCGCTGTTGTTCAAGCCACTGACTTGTTATTCCCACTCGCCATCCCTCACTGCTGTCATGAAATGGACTCATGCAAGTTCTGACTGAGTTCCATTGTCATGAAATGCATATAAAGTGATGCGTTTCTCTCTCTTTCATACAAACTTATAACGAGGTGCCCCCACAATGTGCGGGGAAGTGCTTAGTAATGAGTCTCTCATAACGAACAAATTAATAAAACGACACGTCCTGACCAAACATCCACAGCATGATGGTAAACCCAGGGAGTTCTTTCAGAACAGGGCAGAATGCTTCAGGAAACAGTGTTTCGACAGTGGAAAAGTAAGTCAGCTAGCTAGGCATTGTTGTCATTTTATAACAGGTGATGATCAGCAGAAATAAGAGAGTACTAACTAACTCTCATAGTAGTAGATGTGAGTTTCTCTTTCAAACAATCCCCAGCTAATAGCTAACATTCGCCAAAGCAAGCTAGCTAGTGCAACCCAATAACAGTACACTTACTATATAAATTATTGCTGAAAACTAGTCTAGGTTGGAACTGTTGCTGTTAAAATACAATGATAATTTGTATTCTTAACTGGAATAAACTGATTGAAGCAAGATGCTTTTTGAGGCAAACCCACTCACACAGTTCTAGGTTGCTCCTCTACAGCAGGAAGCGGTCTCCTACCAGACTGAGAAATCAGTAGATGTTCTGGTCCAGTTTGGCACCACATACAGTACCTATTCGAGTCAGGGTTCTCAACTCTGACATACTTAAAAAACAAGTACAGAAACAGTTTCAATTCTGAGCATTGACAGTGTTGCACTGTCAAAAACGGAACCCAGAATAGACATGCTCTCATTAGGACTGTGTGTGTGTGTTTTCTGGTCTACATCTGTGTGATGTGACCAATCAGTTTATTCTAGTTCAGAATAAAAAAGATGTATTGTATTTTGACAGCAACAGTTCCAACCTCAACTTTCTTTCAACAATAATTTCTACAGTAAGATGTACAGTAGTCTTGATCGTTTTTCATCTGTACTGTTACTTAGGGTTGCACTATCAAAAAGCCTTTGTGTGTGTTCTGTTATTCACCTTTGTGATGTGATCAATCGGTTGATTCCAGTTCAGAATGAAAATGATGTATTGTATTTTAACAGCAAAAGTTCCAACCTAGACAGATATGTAAGAGTGTTTTTAATGGGGGAAAATATACATGAATGGATATTTATATGGATATTTAATTGAATTGTTATTTGTTTTTGTCTATATTGCATTTGTTTTAGGCATAAGGGAAATGAATTGTACCGATATGTATGTATAGCTGCATATTTCCCTAAGCTTGGGTCCTGGGAAAACACAGAATTTCTCATTTGGGTCCCAGGGTGAAAAAGGTTAAGAACCCCTGCCCTAGAGCACAAAAAAACCCGATACATACCTCGTTCTAAAGGTAACTTCCGCAAAGCTGTGAACGAGCTGAGAGACAAGGCAAGAAAGGGCCAACTATGCCATCAAAAGGAACATAAAATTTGACATGCCAATTAGGATCTGGCAAAAAATATTTGAATCAATTACAGAACCCATTGCACTTTATGGTTGTGAGGTCTGGGGTCCGCTCACCAACCAAGAATTCACAAAATGGGACAAACACCAACTTGAGACTCTGAGCAAGCTGGTCCTGGTGCTCTGTTCATAAACACAACCAGACCCCACAGAGCCCCAGGACAACAACACAACTATACCCAACCAAATCATGATAAAACAAAAAGATAATTTCTTGACACACATTGAAAAGAATGAACAACAAATCTGAGCAAACTAGAATGCTATTTGGCCCTAAACAGAGAGTACAGTGGCAGAATACCTGACCACTGTGACTGACCCAAATTTAAGGAAAACTTTGGCTATGTACAGACTCAGTGAGCATAGCCTAGCTATTGAGAAAGGCCGCCGTAGGCACACCTGGTTCTCAAGAGAAGACAGGCTATGTGCACACTGCCCACAAAATGAGGTGGAAACTGAGCTGCACTTCCTAACCTTCTGCCAAATATATGACCACATTAGTGACACATATTTCCCTCAGATTACACAGATCCACAAAGAATTTGAAAACAAACCCAATTTTGATAAACTCCCGTATCTACTGGGTGAAATACCAAAGTGTGCCATCACAGCAGCAAGATGTTTGACCTGTTGCCACAAGAAAAGGGCAACCAGTGAAGAACAAACACCATTGTAAATTCAACCCATATTTATGTTTATTTATTTTCCCTTTTGTACTTTAGCTATTTGCACATAATATTATATATTTGAAATGTCTTTATTATTTTGGAACTTTTGTGAGAGTAATGTTACTGTTTATTTGTATTGTTTACTTCACTTTTCTTTGTTATGTACTTCACTTGCTTTGGCAATGTTAACATATGATTCTCATGCCAATAAAGCCCTTAAATGGAATTGAGAGCGAGAGAGAGAGAGAGAGATTCTGTTTAACATTACTAAGGTGTGTTTTCTGTCTACCAGGTGAGTGCTGACTGAGTTCTGACATCAACTCGCCTTGGATTAACAAACAAGAGAATTCACTTAAGTGATCTGTCTCACTAGTTCCAGATACTCCCTGGTGCATACACAGACACTGCCTAATGTGTGAACTCTTCAAATACTCCTTTTGCTCACAATAACATAACTTAGACAAGAATCCCTCCAAATCTGCTCTAATAAAATGTCCATACCTCATAGATGAATCCAGTCATGCCAGATTAGCTTTAGAAGTCCAAGATCCAGTGTGTTGGCAAAGCCTTGGCTCTCATCAGAGTTACTTTGGACTCGGCCTACATGTGAAGCAGCGGGGGACCTCATCCACATCGCTGGCATTTCTCGGCACAAAGCAACAAAACACCTTGGAACGAAGTAAACAAGAGCGCTCTCTTCTCTTGGGACGCCACTCGACGAGATCTTTTCAATTAGCCAGGTTGACTTTGCATGGCTAATTAAGTCCTCATCCTTGACGAGCTGTCTGACTTCTCCTCCAAGCCTCTTATGGGAGCTTAGTGCCTCAGTGTGGGCTCCGGCCAGACGGATTGTGTCCAGCTGGAATGGGATTAACGCACCGGGGGCCCAAGGGGCTCTGAGCTCAGGAGTTCCATCTTTTGTTTGGGTCTAGAGTGTTGGGGGCTGGATCAAGGTAATCCCACCTCTTCAGAAAAGCTCCCCTGGGTCGAAATGGTTAGCTGACCACTCCTGGTCACCGTCGACGCCACTACCAGCCTCTGTAGTAGGGACAGGTAGGGAGGGGAGACCCCGATGATGAGATCTCACCTCACCCTGACCGTCATGAACTGATGTTTTGGCAGGCAAACCGCTGATCGTTTCTGTAAACAGACATTTTTTAAATTCCTTCCCTTTGTGGCCACCCGGCTAATCAGATGCATTATGGGATCAATGGAGTTGGCGAGATACAGGGTTGTTTTCCATGCTGTAGAAGAGAGTGTTACCTCAAAGTATTCAAACACATTGCCTCTAAGCATACACTTAAACAACTTATGCTAGTTAAACATGCCTCATGTTGACAATTAGGAATGTCATTAGTAGCTGCAATAGTGTAAGATTGATGTTAATTACATGATGTTGATCACCAACATAATATACACATCTGTAGCATGCAGGTGTTTTATACAGGCAGGTCACCCGTGATACAAGTCAGCATTCAACGTCCATCCATGTCTGAGGACGTCAGGAGATGACATGTAAACCGGCCACTTGGGGCAACAGTGAGCACTGTTACCTTCAAGTAAGCATCTGCCTCTGATTCCAAAGGTTTCACGTTTGAATCCAGAGATAAAACGTTTTTTTATATTTTTGTTTTAAGCCTATCCCAAACATGAACCCTTACCTTAACAATTCGAAGTTAATGCCTACACTTAACCTTAAACTCTTTGAAATGTGACATTTGGAACAACCTTGAAATTTGACGTTTGAAAATAATGGATGAAAGTCGTGAGACTGAGAGCTTGTAGGTTTTATAAGCCGTGGCCAAGAGCCGCATAATGTTGTGTTGACATGTACGATATAATCTTTCCATTCGGTGTGAATAATGAGAGTGATTGTACAAGGTAAGAGATGTGTAGGCCAAGGGCGTGTCTTGTTTTGTGCTGTAGGTTTAAACTGACATTTTCCCCCCTGACAATTGTTGTTTTAACATTATCCCCTCCTGTACAACAATAAGACGTGGTAATCACAACCGGATTAGCAGCGGAGAATAAACCTGTCCACTGTGCTAAGGCCTGTAACCAAAGTATAAACAGAGCAGTTTGCTTTGGGTTTCTTAACCCTTTTTACAGGATTAAAGTTTAAAGCCATAAAAATGCTAAATTCTGTAAATTCAGTGCGTTTCTCCAAATCAGGTTTTCATGCTGAAACTTGAGTGATGTTTGTTTTTTTCCAGAGAATTTACCCACTGAGCAAAAACTGGTCGAATCAATGTTGTTCCCATTTCATTTCAACCAAACAAATCATTGTGATGATGTTGCATCAATGTAGAAAACTGATTGTATTTGCAAAAAGTCAGCAACATAGGATACTTTTTTTCACCCAAACTTTTAACCTAAATCCAATGGTGACATTTTTGGTTGGTTTCCTGTTGAATTTACGTTAGTTGACAAGTCAACCAAATGTAAATTAAAACTAGACGTTGAACTGACATCTGTGCCCAGTGGGTAGATTATAGATAGAGGGAGATGGCATGTGTTGTGCTACTCTGTCTTGTGAACCAGCAGCCTGTAATACTGGCACAGTATAAAAAGTCAATAGTAAGACCTGCTTTCATTGATTTTCATCAGAAAATGTGATTTTCTGCTCAGAATATCAGCTTTGAGAAAGTTATCGATACCACAGATGTCCGAACAAGAGACCATGCAGCGTGTAAAGTGGAATCATTTCCCCATAGTGCACCTGTGCGAGTGAGTCAGAGGGCGTTCTGAGCCAATACCAACAGGCTGTCTTTCACCACAGTGTGACAGAAGCACAGAGCTTAAGGGTGAAATCCACCAAAAACATTGCTGAGCTAACGGGCTTATCCCTCCCAAACATCTGAGGGAAACAAGAGGGCACAGAGAGCGATGCAACTATTGTCAACCCCCAATCAGTAAAAAACAGGATGTTGGGAGGGTTTTGGGGCCTGGGGTTATCTCTGAACTAACATTGTCCCAGGCACTGCTCTAATGTTATCAGAGTGGTGGCCACGTGTGCGAGCCTCACAAAAAGGTTTTCTTTCTCTCTTTTTTTGTGTTTCCTTTTTGCTTTACAGACAGACAGCTAGTAAGTGAAAAGTTGGCCCGGATGCAGCATTGTCAGTGAAATGAGCCGATGAATAGAAAGCATGCTTCAGAGGTTTTTAAAAAAGTTGGATGAAACCGAGGGGGACCTTTCACATCCCACAATGCAAATGCTATGGGGGCGTGAGGCTTCATTCACCAGGGCAGGTGACTGGTGTAGTTTTCCACACCGTTAGTATCGCACATCTTCAAAGGTGTGATTAATGCGCTCGCACGTATGAAGTATCTGCTTGATTCATTTTATCCATCGGTATCTATTCCATTACCAGCGCCTACTGTACCCATCTAATAGAAAACCTCCCAGAAAAGCTTCCAGCAGCCTGCCACTCAAATATCCACATCTGAAGAACTGGAATGTCAGTATTGTACAGTATCTTGTTGTTTTTTTCTGGCCGACACAATAAGGGCTGTTCTGAGTACAGCGCGAGCGGCACAGTGTGGAGCAGATGAACAGTCCGTCTCTGAAGTTGACAGGCCCAGTTCTCACCAGCAGGACCAGAGGCTGTTTTCAAAGCTGCCGTGCGTCAGTTCCCCTCAAACGTCTGGCTGACAGCGAGAGAGAGAAAAGGAGAAAAGGAACTCGGACGAGAAGAGGAATGGGATTGATCCTCTGCCATGAAGCTCAGCTGGGGACGACTATGCATTTGGCCGCAGTGTTGATTTTATAACAAGCCCCCACCACCCCACCCCAACTCCCCATTCCACTATTACAGTTTCTGAAAGCCCTAATAATTTCTGGACTTGCGCTGATAACAAAATATGACTTTGCGTTCTGGGCTTCGCGAACCGACGTGCCTGGGGAATGTTATGTTTCCAAAGTGGTAAATTATTGGGAAGAAGGATTATCCTATTAGATGGCATCAGTTACCGTCAGCTTGTCAGGACTTTGTCATAAAAGGCCTCTGTTTGTCATGTTAACTCGTAGAAAAACAATTTGAATGTGACCACAGCCACCACAGCTCTGGTTGCCCTGTAAATTGAATGTGTTGGTTTTTGTCTGGTGTCTCCGCCAGCTATAGGGCTGTTGAATCTGGGTCTTTGTGTTGCTAAAGAAATTGAGCCGCTGAAACACTCCCGACGACCAATTGGATATCAGGAAATTGGGGAGAAAAAGGGGGGAAAAACACTCCTGAAGAGGCCCCAGATGGACTGAAAATAGTACAGAAACAGAACACACAAACAACATACAATTTTATTTTATTTAACAAGGTCTCGGGATCAGTGAGACAGACACATACCAGGGACATTTATTTTCAATCCAGAATGTTCTCTCTCCTCTCTCTACCCTTCTCTCCCTCTCTAGCGTGCACATTTCCCAAAGTCAGCATCAATGTCATCCTCCATGTGATCCCTGGGCCCACCTTTTTGTACATGAAGACACTATTCCAATACATTTATTATAGGACAATAAAGCCTAATGGGGTGTTTCATTTGGCATAATGAAACTTAATCACTCTGAGGATAGTGCTTTGAATCCATCTGTCCAATATATTTTATGGTCAGATACCAGTAGTGTGAGTGGTTCCCAGTTCCCGGCCAGTTGGAGTTGAGGGAGGCAATCCCTGATGTCGTATAGGAATGAAGTCTGGGAAGCAGATAGGGAAGAGTAGCTGGAACCAGGAAGTTCTTCTGTATTGGTCCCCTGGGAATGAGAAGACTTCTGACAGCTAATAGAAAGTTCTGTAATAGAGAAGGGCGTACCCTCTGGGAGTTGTTAGGAAATCTCAAATCGGAAAACATTGATGAATTACTATGGATATTTGATGAAATTGTCAGGCTTGTTCTCTGATCCTTGAACAAAGTTTGACATGTATTATCATATTGTGTGAATTAACAAGAAAGCATATTGGGGCATCAATTTGACATTGATAAAATACAGCATCCATACAGTCAGCTTATTAACAAGTACGGAGTTTGTACCCAAAACATCTGTCAACAAACATCTGTTTGTTGAGCAGGTGTTTGGAGCGTAATTGGTCACCTAGGATGTCTTAATGGACCAGGCTCTGATGGAGTCGTTAAGTTGCACCGCTTTGCATTTCATCCCTAATGTCTGTCAATAACACTTGGTTTACAAGGTGTCTGAGGGACATCAAATGTGAAACATCAATTTGCGGGATTGTAATTGCTCTGGGGAGAGAGGTGATGGCAGGAGCCATCAGTCATTAGCATTCAGACATGTCCTTCAGTTATCTCTGGCGGCATGCAGAGTCATTTCCACCATTACTCTAATTGCCAGTGACTCTGTCTGGACTCTTGTGAAGTTGTTTATCTAACCTGGCTGTAGACTCATTTCTGTATGTATGTATGTATGTATGTATGTATGTATGTATGTGTGGTCTGTGGGTTTGTGTAGGTGTGTATGTGCATTGGTATGGCTATGTATGAGTTAGTTTACTGTTTCATCTGCATGAGTGTGCAAATATTACAGTGCATATATGAGCACATGTAAGTGCAAACCCACAGTTTAAACACCCCCAAGATACCTTCCCAGAATTCCGTGCAGAATTCCGTGCAGGGCTTTAAAGTGTCAGTATAGGTGGGACCCATCGCTCACTGGCAGCCTGTCACAAGTCTCTATTTACACAGATGGTTCATATTCACACAGGTTCCTCTAGGACCGAGGACTGCAGTAAAACTGGGTGGATATGAGGCAAAATATGAGTGATGACTGGAGAATACATCTCTGTGGTCACAGTGTTGTTTTGAAGTAGCCAAGTGACATGACCTGGATCGCTTAACAAAGCATAAAACAGACTAGAGTAGACCTGAGCCACTTCAATAGCCAGACATACTGCAAAGTGACCCAAGGTCCTGTGAGTTGTTTGGGGTGCTGGTAAAAGGTGAGACCTCTCCCAGACACTTGCACTGATAATATTGTGCTAATGGCTCTGGGAACGACTTAGAACAATAAAGAAAATAAGTTAATTATGTTGTTGCAATGAATATCCCTGAAATTAGCCCCTTTTTATCTGAGGAAAAGGGGGAGTTAACTAATGGAAGGTGATGGAAGATTCTGCCACCCCTGGGCTAGGTTACTCAGCCCTCTCGTATCGGCACTGGACTGACTGATTATTCTTCTCTTGATAAAACACAGCAATGTTTTCTCTCTGGGAATGGAAGTGTGGGCCTGTTTCCCACAGCCGGGCCGAATCACCACGATGAAGTGCGGGGCGGTTGAGTCACCCGAATGCCACCATGCATCTGTGACTCTGCAAGGAGACGTTCAACATCCACAGGAAACAAGCCACCATTTAACTCAGAGATTTCTCAGGATGGAAACCAGCATGTAATGATAGAGAGCGAGAGCAACCCTAAAGACGTCAGATGATGAACACGTTGTACGATGAGTCAGACCTGCATTATCTGAATGACTGTGCTAAAATACATGTATAATGCATCTAGTGACATGCTTATTTTTCTCACAGGGACACATTCTCAAGGTCTTCGTTGACACACTAATGCATCGTGACAGCCAGCAGACAGACTTAACATCAGGTATGTTTTCCCCATGTGTTCTATTAAACTGGTGGGATAGCTGTTAAACAAAATCACCTTTGACAGTTTGCCAAGAGATACAAGTACAAAATCCCCATTCCTAAATCTCCGTTCCACACCTGTCTTAAGATCACTTCGGCAGGACCCATCTCTCTCTCTCTCTCTCTCTCTCTCTCTCTCTCTCTCTCTCGCTCTCTCTCTCTCGCTCTCTCCCTCTCTCTCTCTCTCTCCTCTCGCCTCTCTTCTCTCTCTCATTTCAATTTAAGGGCCTTATTGGCATGGGAAACATATGTGAAATAGATAAATAGATAATAATCACAAGTGAAATAAACAATAAATAAATAACAACTATAGAGTAAACATAAATATAGGTTGTATTTACAATGGTGTTTGTTCTTCACTGGTTTCCCTTTTCTAGTGGCAACAAGTCAAAAATCTTCCTGCTGTGATTGCACACTGTGCTATTTCGACCCAATAGATATGGGAGTTTATCAAAATTGGATTTGTTTTCAAATTCTGTGGGTCTGTGTAATCTGAGGGAAATATGTGTCTCTAACATGGTCATACCTTTGTCAGGAGGTTAGGAAGTGCAGCTCAGTTTCCACCTCATTTTGTGGGCAGTGTGTACATAGCCTGTCTTCTCTTGAGAGGCATATTCTTGGAAGAGTCTCTGAGCCATATTAAATATGACTCCTCTGCCGGAGCGGTAATGCGAGAGCCGGCGGTTAGTTTTATACGTTTCACAAGCATGTAAATATTTAATAGAATGGCAGGATGGAGTGCTGTGTCATTCTGTCTGCCCCTGTCTTCCCAGAGACAAGCCCCAAGAGAGACACACAGACACTGTCACCATGACAAGTGGAATTTATGACGCGCAAGACCGATGATTGATAGACTCCACTTATTCTTAACCGTATTTCTCAGAGTGCTCCAGGTCAAGTGGCTCGGATCGTATGACCACATAGCATACAAGGCATGTTTACCTCAAATGCATGTCGCCTCATGTTGGTGTCGATTTAGATGTGTTAGCTGTCACCCTGTTAACGTAATTCCAACATACAACATTCTTTGTGTTTCTATGATCTGTCTGTTTCATTGACTTGTCTGGTTCATTGGGGATGACTTATTCAGTTTTGGACACAGCGGCTGGACAGAGAAATAGGCTCAAACAGCTGTAGCATTAAGGTAACGCTCACAATCCGATGGAGACCATGTTGGCTGAAGCGGTATTTCTTGTTTGTTTCTCCAAATCTGAACTAAAGGAAGCAGGTTCTTTTTAGTTATTGCAAAGAGAAACTCAACAGTATAAAGCATTAACATCACGAAGACGGTCTATTTCCAACATGACAGCGGATAAAACATAGCCGTTTCCAAGCTGAGTCCATCTGCACCCGCTCAAAGGTAGCACACTTGAATACCCTGGCCAACAACCAATGAGGGCCTGCCAATTTAGCTATACGCATCCAATCAGATACATATTTCTAATATTACGCACTGAACATAACATTTTAACCAGGTGTGCATAATAACATGCTGCTTATCTCTCAAACACTACAGTGAGTGTGGTAAACATTGTCCTACTCCTACCATTTCCTTGGTTACCATAGAATGTTTATGCCCCCCAAAATACTGACAGACTTTGAGAAAGTAGGCATTCCTTGTGCTAGCTTCTGACATGGCTGGTGCCAGCGGGCGGTTTCACCTCAAAACAAGGTCCCTGTAATGGTTTCAGTGGCATCATTAACCCTGCCGCAAATACTCCCACTTGATTTGATTAGGTTACATTTTAATTTCAGCAGCCAAGCGGAGAAGTTAATGCTCTGGAGAATCTCTGAGGTCCTATTCACCTTGACCAGCCAGGGAGGGAGGGGGATTTCTGCAAGCCTAAGCTGCCTGATTAGGTTACAATGGGGAATAATGAGCGCTCTTCTGTTGTCTCAGCTCATCCCCAAGTTAAGCCGGCTGCCGCTGCCGCTTTGACAATTTACATATACATGAGATTTAAAGGGAACCTCCAGGTCATGGATTAGTTCCCCCTTTCGGAACCCCCCTCTTGGACCTTTCCGCATCGATAAAGCTTTTCTGGGCAAACCAATAACAGGGGTCTTGTTGTCATTCATCCTCAAGTTGAGCTTGCTCAGTCCTTCGGATGTCCCCGGTCCCACTAAACTAAATCAGTATACTTTAGAATGGTGTTGCTGAAAGTTCAGGGTAGAAGAAGCTAGTTTAGTGTATTTCTTAAAGTGTATTAGTATGATGTAGCTTATGATTAGGAATCCATATGATTATGATCATTGTCACTTGGTCAGGAAAATCTCCATGGCCTTGCTTATCTTTTATGTCAAACTAGTAATGGAGCAATAATCACAGAGTTTAAACTGACTCCTCTTAACTGCTTCACCAAAGGGAGAAAACCAATATGTATGGGACACTCATACTCAAAATCCACAGCTTCCCTCTCCTCAGAATACGTCAACCTATTACAATGCTCAGTATATCGTTCCATTTTATGAATCTGTGTCTCTTTTTTCACTCAAACATCCTCCTTTCTTGTAAATCATTTTCCTGAACCTCCTGTATCCCATCAACAGGAGGAGGGAGCAGGACACATCTGTGGGAGCACGTCAGTGGGAGTCTTCTGTCAAGGAGATGGATGGAAACATCTCACTGATAAATAAATACTTGTTCTCTCTTGCTCGCAACGAGGCACCACTTCCCACAACAACCCACTGTGGTTCCTCTCCAATGGTGCAATGTGGTTACACTTTTTGATTGTTTATTTTCACTGTCATTTGCATGTACTTTCTTCGAGTGGATGTGGAAAATGTGTGTGTGTGTGTGCGTGCGTGCGTGCGGCCATCCATCAATGTGTGTGTAGGTGGAAGAGCCGCTGAAAGACATTACCCAACCTCCGTCACTCATGCGATGGGGGGTGCGACCCCATTGTAAAACGAAGGTCGACCTTTGACCTTTTGAGCACAGATGAAATGGGAGGGAAACTCCCATTTCCCTCCGCAGAGGTTGGGCGGCCATTCCGGTTCAGAAAGAGCATTAGTAATGAGCTCTGGAGTGGCTTTTGAATGAAACCAAGTGAAACCACCGCCCTGTCTGAAGGGGAAGATTAAGGGAGGGAGGAAAAAGAGCATGGTGGTGCTGAAACAGGTGTCAGCAATTGGTCTGGACGATAAGTGGATGGACGTGGCTTTCTTTCAAGGTTGGAATCTACTGTGTCTTTCATGTATGAGTCTGAGTGGACCTGTCTGTCCAGCCACCCAACAGTTGGTATGTCCTTCAGTGCTTCCGTCCGTCCTGACAAATGTGGTTTCCTTTCTATGTTGGAATCAACTGTGTCCTTCATGTCAGAGTGGACCTGGCTGTCCGGACCCCGGTATTCTGTCCTTCTGTCCGTCATTCCATTCCATCTGTCCATCCTCCATCCAGATGTTGTAGTCAGTACTCTGTTAAAGTTATCACAACACTGCTCCGTGTCTGGAGTTTAATAACGTTATAAGCCCCAGGTTGACACTTTCACGCGGTAGCGGGGGGCGTTGTTTCAGGCACCATTTCCTGTGTTTAGACTGACTCTGAAAGAAGCCAGTTCACTATTCACTGTATTGCTTACGTTTATAATGAGCTGAGCAGATATTGTCCTTGTCGACTAAAACGTTGATGTGAATGCCTTGCAGTGCATCATTGTTCTTCGGTAAGCCCTAAGTGCTAAAGTACTCAACTGTGTGGTCTCGACTGTATGGTCTATTATCTAACTCTATAGTTAGGACTTACCAACCGTAGTTATGTAGTTATGATCAATCATTGTCTCACAAATAGTTCTCTCATATTGTACGTCTTTCATTGTGTCATATTGTATAGCAGGAACTCTAATCCTGTGGGTATCATCGTGTCTGCCTGAACATGCCAAATAAAAGGGAGCTGCATGGCCTTGGTTTCCACTCTACCGTCACACAGAGGGAAGTGAGCAAGGTTGATCTGTCATAACACCAGCCAACAACCCCAGCTACTGTTACCAACCACCCTTTCCCCTACGCACACTTATGTGCGTACGTACACTGACACCCACACACAAGTATAGATGTACACACACACACACTGTGATACTGACAGTTATCAGCTGACTCGTGTCATTTGAGAGGGGGGTGTAGTGAGACCTCCAGTGACCTGAGTGGGAGTCGGACGGAAACAGGAAGTGCAACCCTGGAACAGGAAGGGAGCGATGGTCACACCATGTGGAACCTTGAACCACAGACGTCACTTATCGGCATGGTTATTAGTAATACTGTATAGGGAGAGACCATAGAGAATGATAGAGGCCTCTGGTGGCCAAAAGGCTGTATTAGCATGGGCGGCGCCATTGAGGGCTTCAAACATTTTAATGTAATCAACTTGGTGTGACTTCTAACTTAAATGGCTGATCCCTCAGAGTGACCTTGTTGGAGTCATTTCCAACTTGGTCATCAGGAGGGATCAGACAATCGTGAAGAAAACAACTTTAAAATGGCCTCAATGGCGCTGCCCATGCTGTCACAGACTACGCTATAATGGCACAGATGAGTCCTCTATCTATCTCTATGGGAGAGCCATTGCGTCAGGAAGTTAGGGTCACAGACTCCCAGTTAGGATGTGACTGGTGCAGTTAGTACTTCTGCTCTGCTAGGGTGTAGGAGGTAGGGTGTAGGGTGTGACTGGTGGGTCATATCCTAGGTCCTGCTCTGTGGAAGGGCTGGTGGAGGGTGATGCACACACTCACAAGCACATGGTCATCCATGAGCTCATGTCACGTGCATACACACCCACAGCCACATATGCACACACACACACACACACACACACACACAGACACACACACACACACACACACACACACACACACACACTAGGGCTAAATATTCTCCTGGTATTTTACAAACGTTCCATCCTGAGAATAAGTCACTTTTCTCCCGGGTAACCTGGTATATAAATAGGCGTATGTCTGGATTTGTTTAGAGCTTTGATAAAAAATTCAAGCCTGATGCTACCTGAGCCTGATGAGCCCTACATTGAAGACATTTAATGAGCCCAAGCCCAATAAAGCCAAAATGATTTTGTCATTATTCCATACATACTGTATATGATATAGGCTACTGCACAGAAAAACATAAAAGCCCATAGATGTAGCTAGCTATATGCTCTCTCTTGGGTAAATAAATGAAACTAGCTCCAGTAGGCTAATCTTTTTCAGTGTTATCTGTATTACTGTCCTGTACTGTATTATACTGTATTTTATGGACTGAAATTACGCACATCATTCAAACCATGATAAAGCAGGGAGAGAACATAAGATTCTGGTGCTGCACATGTGGCCTACAAAATTACAAGTATAGACTAGCGAATTTGATTTTAATTTGGAAATATAATAGAGCCTATTTTTATAGTTAGTAGGCTGACGCATACAGTGAATTTGGAAAATATTCAGACCCCTTGACTTTTTCCAAATTTTGTTACATTACTGCCTTGTTCTAAAATTGATTAAATAAATAGAAAATCCTCATAAATCTACACACAATACCCCATAATGACGAAGCGAAAAAATATTTTCAAATGTATAACAAATAAAAAAACAGAAATACCTTATTTACATAAGCATTCAGACCCTTTGCTATGAGACTCGAAAGTGAGCTCAGGTGCATCCTGTTTCCATTGATCATCCTTGATGTTTCTACAACTTGATTGGAGTCCACCTGGGGTAAATTCAATTGATTGGACATGATTTGGAAAGGCACACACCTGTCTATATAAGGTCCCACAGTTGACAGTGCAAGTCAGAGCAAAAACCAAGCCACGAGGTCGAAGAAATTGTCCATAGAGCTCCAAGACAGAATTGTGTCGAGGCACGAGTTTGGGGAAGGGTACCAAAAAAATGTATGAGGGGAAATAAGAATGTAGTTCATTTTAGCACTTTATATAGCGTTCATAATATTTCCACTAATGTTATTAGCCTACCTCCACTTTCTCACTATTGTTGCTTCATTCCTTCCTCACTTTCAACAGTTAAATGAAATAAGTTTTGATGTCCTTATCTTCATCATTCTAATGACATCCTTGAATAATATAAGACTACAATTAGATGCAGAAGGCTTTCACTTCTCCTCACAAAGATTTAATGGTTATGGGTCTGAATAAATAACTGCTATAGCCTACCCCCACCGCGCGTTCTGTCTTCTTTCAAACTACCTGTGAGTTCTATTGTCTACTGTATTTAACATTCAGCGAACAAGAGCTTGCGTCCCTCCTCGAATAGTCTATTTAAATGCTAAAAAAATGATGTCCAGCAAGCTATTCTAGTCTAGCTTTTCCTGCAGGGGACTCCAAGAGCCTAGGAGCATTTTTTAAGGAGAGAGTCCAGCGGAGCACAGGTGTGTGCGTATTGCGCAAGAGACAGAGGCTATAAGTTAGATTCTTATTGTGCATAATTCATCATACATTTTTTAAGTATAAGGCTAATACTGCATTGAATGTATTACCTGAAAGAGGTAGGCTTGGACATATATATTTAGGGCTACATATCAGTCTAGAACAGGATTATCTATTTTGGATACAATTTCAATGGAGAGAGAGAAATACTCGAGAGAGTGCTCCTGCACTGATTAAAAGCAACTATATTCGAATTATAGGCTGTTTTAAAACTCTGCAGCTACAATAAAAAGAATATAGATCTTTACAATAAAAAAACAAGGTGACCCCCAAAAGCCAGATGGAGATGGTATTCAGTCTTTATATTACTGTAGCATAGACTATGCTGCAGGAAAGGTAGGCCTACCTGTACCAAGAACAAAAGTTACCATGATGAGATGATAGGTCTTCATGCATTGTGAACTGGGCTCCATACTGAGATGAGCTGTCTGTCTCCCCCCCCCCCGACCATTGATGATTCATCATGCAGAGGCCGTAGAGAAGCCAGATTTATATATTTTAACAGTTCCATTTCACGCCTTTTCTCTCAGTTATTTATCTCAAGACAAAGGGAGTGTTTTTGGCGGTAAATCCCGATAAATCTCGGTAACCGGGTTCCCGTCATTCAACCCCAACACACGATTCAACTTTAACAGTGCTTTTTATCAGACAGTGAGATTACACTACACCCACCCACAAACACATTCATCCCTGTCTCCTAGACATGTTTCTCACACCGGGGTATAGGGTCCATCCCTGTATTACTGTACCTCCACACCAGGGTATAGGGTCCATCTCTGTATTACTGTACCTCCACACCAGGGTATAGGGTCCATCCCTGTATTACTGTACCTCCACACCAACACCCGGGGTATCTTGTGTCTCTCTTCTATTTTTACCGGCAGGCGCTGAAAGCTTCTGGAAGCTCCTTGTCAATGACTGCTCATGATGCGGCCAACAACATGTCACGATTTATTAAGACGTCCTTACTCAGCAGCACCGTGTTCCCGTCCCGCCCAAGGCATCACAAATAGATTTGTAGCGATGGGTCCTGTTGCTGCTGCCTACGGGCCGCATCTCCTAAAGGGTGGCTGTCTAGGCGTGTTGCGGCATATCTCGCCTTCCCGCTCCCAGTGGGGATTAATACAGGTATTAATCCCAACAATAGATCATGGGACCTGGATTGAGAGAGAGAGAGAGAGAGAGAGAGAGAGAGAGAGAGAGAGAGAGAGAGAGAGAGAGAGAGAGAGAGAGAGAGAGAGAGATCCTTTCATGTCTATCTGCACATTCTTTTGTTGTGGGTAAACATCTAAAAAGCCTGTTTAGACTAAAGGGGTGATGATGTATGAGGGAGTGGGAGTGCACATACACACACTTGGGTACAAGTACGTACACACCCTCGCACACATACACACTTGAGTACGTGCACACACACATTCTGTGGAGTTAATAGGGACAAAGCATTGCTGGGAGTGTTGAGATACACTACAGCCATGCAGTATCTACTTCCGGGTTGTGTTTTTGTTCTGTGATTGTTGCAGTGGTGTTGAGGTGTGTGAGCTGACACATAAATGCTTGTGTTTATCACTGCTTTTATCACCACCACCTCAGTGCTGATAGCTGCCTGCCGTCACAAACCGTGAGAAGAAACAGAAGGGATCACACCTGCAGGGGCGGAGGGGTGGAGAGTTGGGGAAGGGGAATGCCACAGAGCCAGACCAGAATGACTTTAGCAGTGACAGGATCTCTCACAGACCTGCTTTACTAGAAAGCCATGTTTTCAGATTTCCATATGGGCCAGGTTTCTCGTCTGCGACATTCAATCATGACATTCAGTCATTCTTTATTTGCTGTGAAATTGATATGTTTGGACTCCTGCACTCCATAGAAGTGCAGTACAACAAACAGTTATTCATTGAAACATGCCTTTCCAGGAACAATAGATACATGTTTAACTAATCCTGAATGCCAGCTCACTGCTTTTCATTGGATAGGGCGTTAGATAAAGGCATATTAATGGTGTTCATTTTGAAACCAGGTTTGACCAGAGATTACCTGCTGAGTTGCATGCTATGCAGTTTGTCTGTAACTGCATGGGGTAGAGAAGAGGGTAAGCATGTGTGAGTCTGTTAATGTGTCACACCTCTAGTGTAAGGGTGCTGGGGCTGACCTGTGACTGCAGAAGGAAAGAAAGAAAGACAAACAAAAGAGAGAGAATAGAGGAAGACGGAACCATGTGCACAGGATTCTCTTCTAATTCACAGTACTTCAACGTTGCTCAGTTCACTCCCTCCCCCCTCTCTCTCATACACACTCCCCCTCTCTCTCGCTCAGCTGCTCTCCCTCCCCTCCTGTGGATGGTGTAGCACTCTCTCTCTCCCTCTCTGTCTGGCGGAGCCGTGGACAGGATTGGAGGCTAGTAGTGAGTGACTGCGGAGAGAGTGAGAGGAGAGCAGAGCAGTAGAGAGATCTATAGTAGCAGTATCTCTGCTGGATACCTCTTCAATATTCTTCCTCAACCAGCTCGAGCCTCACACTTCCCACCGGCCCCCCATCAGCCAACCCTTACAAGGGGGACATATGAACAGCACAGAGGGTTTACCACCCCGGACCTCCACACAGGGAGCCATGTGATACCCCCTTGCACTTCTGAAATCCCCCCAAATCGGTGCTCTGAATCGGGATTGAAACCAAGGATTGTATCCCCCCTGCCTGAAACCCCCTCCTGGGTTTGTGGATCTTCTCTAGCTGCAGGAGAAGGAAGGGAAGGGAGGGACTGCCAGGTCTCTGCATACCCGGCTGGGAGACACTCTTCTCTGGGCAAGTGTGGGGTGTGTGCCCCTCTTGGGCTGGAGGCCAGCGCTCCAGCACCATGGATTACCTTCCTGGGATTGTACTGCTGCTGCTGTTCTGCGGGGCGGTGGTGCCGGGCCAGGGGGAGCCCAAGCACAGCGTCCCCAGGCTAAAGCTGTCCTACAGGGGTAAGTGTGTATGTTCTCTCTCTCCCCCTGGCTCTCTGGTTCTTTCTCTGGTTCTTTCTCTGGTTCTGCTACAGCTGCCAGCATGGCTCCAGGAGATATTATCTGTGCTGTCTGAGTTACTCTTCCTCTTTCCTCTTTGTGTGCACTCTCTCCTTTCTTTTTTTCTATCTTTCTTTCTTTCCCTCTCACTCTTCGGTGTATCTTCCTCTCTGTCTGCTCATCTATCTACGTATCTCTTTTCTCAAAAATGTCTCTCTAATTCTTAAATTCTCTCAATCTTTTCTCTCTCTCTCTCTCTCTCTCTCTCTCTCTCTCTCTCTCTCTCTCTCTCTCTCTCTCTCTCTGTCCCTCGCTCTTATGCTTCCTCTCTCTCTTTATTTCTCTCTCTCCCACTTAGAATAATGCTTTTTCCTTAGCCTTAGATTGTATTCTCCTTACGGTCAGATTGTTTCCATATGTGGACAGGGGGCTTGGTTAAATGTATGTACTGGCCCTCACATTTATTTTCCCCTTCCACTGTCCCCATCAGAACTACCGCTGCACTGCCGTGAAACACATAAATGCACACACACACAGACATGCACATACACACACACACACACACACACACACAAACACACATGTACGCATAGACACGAACAAGCACACACACACCGACATGCGAATTCTGTACACACACATTTTAAGGGGGTAATCTGGTCTCTCTAGTTCTCATTAACCCCAAAATCGATTTACCAGCTATTCTCCAAAGTCAACAAGTACTTCTGCTTCTGCATAGGAGAAAGTCTGCACGCACACACACACATTTCTTACTATTGTAACAGATATACTGCAAATGGAGAAGATATGCAATGGATTTAGGGGGTTGTTCAGGGCACACTGCTACAGAATATTCATGACCGACATGATGTCTCTATGATATAGAATAAGGTCCCCTATGGACTACACCCAGATGAGTGTATCACTCATCAGTCACACATCTGGCTGGGTACCATTCATACGGTGCTCGTGTGAGCTTTTGTTGGGCGAGTCAACATGTTATTCTGCCTTCCCTCTGTGTTATTTTGAGGTAGAAGACTGTGGAGAGACCTCAGCGCCGGCTCTCTCCTCTCTCTCTCACACCCTAGACTAAATCAAGATCTTTGTAATGGCAGACCTTTCATCTCGGGACTAAAATAAACCACAGACATTTTTGGCATATTTTGGGACGTTTCGTTTAATGTCGGTCGTCTGAGAGGCGAGCTGTTGCGGTTCCTTGTCCAAAACATGACCAAAAGTACACGGCTAGAGAGCTGTGTGGTATCTCCTTCTCTCTCTCTCCCCGCTCTCTCTCTCTTCGTCTATTTTTCATCCAATGAGAGAAGAATGAGATATTGTACATGGTGAATTCGTCTTTGGGTCTTTTCATTGAGTTTAGATTTAACTTGTGCACAGCAGGGCCTGCATGAACATGGCATCAAATTCCTTTTATCACCGAATACATTCAATTTATCAGCAGTTTTGTTAATAAAAGTGTACATGTTATACATTTAGCAGACGCTCTTATACAAAGCAACAAGGGTTAAGTGCCTTCACAAGGGCACATCAGTAAATGGTTCACTTAGTTGGCTCAGAGATTTGAACCAGTGACCTTTCTGTTACTGGCCCAACGCTCTTAACCACTGGGCTACCAGTACATGGCTACGTGTACACATGCACTTATCTGTGGTATGTACTGTGAGACCCTGGTTTGTCTCTAGGGGGCACTATGTTAAAGATGTTTCTCTGTGCAGTCAAGGGTCAAGTAGCGTGCTGTAAAGAAACGCCGTAAAACTCAGCTCCACCTGCGCCGCCATCACATCCTCCCGAGGTAACAATCTACACCAGGAATAGCCCAGAGGAATCATGGGAAAATGTGTTTTGCTTCGTTAAAACAGTTCCCAAAATTTAGCCATCTGTCAGTTGACTAGAACAACAATACTGTTCTTCTCTGATCTCCCACATTCGTTTTTCTTGCTGTCTGACAAGGGAGGAAAGATGTGTCATTGATGAAAGGTGTCATTAGGTGATACAAAGCTGAACTGCATTGTATACAGTGGGTGATTGAAATGTGTAGTCAGACCAACCAAAGCACATCAATAGCTGTCTGTCTGTCGCTCTGTCTGTCTTTAACGTTCTCGCTGCAGCTCGGTGTGTGACGACTCAACACCATCTCTCTGGTGATTTCCTCTTCAGACTGAAAGTGGCATGTGTGTATTCAGCCGGGGTGGGATGTGTCAGATCTGACACAGACACAGATAATTAGACACCTGGCTGAATGTGATGACGAGTGTGTGTGTGTGTGCTTGTTTGTGCGCAGTGTGTGAGTGTGTGCGTGTTTGTGCGCAGTGTGTGTGAGTGTGTGCGTGTTTGTGCGCAGTGTGTGTGTTCTTGTGTATGCTCATACGCATGAGTGTGTGTGTGTGTGTACATGTGTGTGTCTCAGAGGTAAAGGGGTCCACAGGTGTTGGATGGCTCTCTTGATGCCTGTCGACTGAAACCTTTCTGTTCACACCCACACATTGGCTGATGGAGAGAGGGAGTGAGGGAAGAGGAGGAGGAGGAGATGAGAGAGGGAGGGAAGCATTGCTTTAATGAAGGGTGCTGGCAGACTTACAGTAGACTAGGCGGGAGAGAGACTGGTTGTTAAGTACCATTCATTCTCTCTCCCTCTGTGAATCTGGCATAGTAATTAAGTCAAATAAACGAGGAGGAATTCTCCAGTGAAGGACAGTCAAACGAGCACAGAGTAAACATTTTCCCAGGAGAAGGATCATGAAGCGAGAGGAGAGCTCTTTCCCCAAGGAGGGATATTCAGACAAGTGCAGGACAGCAGTTTGTGTCCCCGGGAAGGACAGTCAAACAAATGCGGAATGAGCAGTTTGTGCAGGAAAAGAAAGACAGGGAGAAACTAAAGTACATTGAGTGACCTTTCTCCTGGGAAGGCTGGCGAAGCGAGTCCAGAGTGAATGATTTCCCTGTGGGGTCAGTCAGTGAGACATTCCCAGTGAAGGAGTAATGATCAGAGTTAATGATTTTTTTTCTCCCTCAAGTAACTGGAGATTAAGTCCAAGTTAAGGTGATTGTTTACAGTTTCTTAAATAACGTTGCTTAGATTGCCGATAGGCCGCAACTAGGCCCAGGCATTGAATGGATCATAAGACAAAGCAAGTCACAGTTAGCCAAATATGAATTCTAATGCTCAATGTCATTGAATTGATTATGCTCTAACGCAGATCAAGGCATAGGTTATTACAGCATTGTCTTTCACACAGCAGTGCAACCTGGACATACTGTACCTGGACATACTGTACTGTATTACGGTCATCCCAGTAGTATTCAACCTGGGAAACACTGACCCCTGCAGGTTACAACAAGCGCAGACATTCAAGTTTCATGTTTTATTAGTCATAGACTATATGACCAAAAGTAAGTGGACATATGCTCGTCAAACATCTCATTCCAAAATCATGGGCATTAATATGGAATTGGTCCTCTCCCCCTTTGCTGCTATAATAGCCTCCACTCTTCTGGGAAGGCTTTCCACTAGTTGTGGAACACTTACAGTTGACCTGGGCAGCTCTAGCATGGAAGAAATTTGAAGAACTGACTTGTTGGCATCCTATAACAATCCCACGTTGAAAGTCGCTGAGCTCTTGAATAAGGACATTCTACTGCCAATGTTTGTCTATGGAGAGTGCATGGCTGTGTGACGATTTTATACACCTGTCAGCAACAGGTGTGGCTGAAATAACAGTATTCACTCATTTTGAGGTGTGTCCACATACTTTTGTATATATAGTGTATATACAGGATACACATCATATACACTGTCTAACAAAATGCTTACTTGCAGGTTTCTCCTCGACAGTGCAACAACAATAAGAAACAATAAAATATAAGAATATGAACAGAATAAACATTTTAGCATCAGTATAATACAGGAAGGCAGAATTTATAGTCCAATATTTACACATGTATCAGATAAAGGGGGGATTGGGAGAGCAAGTGTTTAAATTGTGCAGTATTAGAAATAGTGAATAAGAGTCTGGTAGCAGCAGTTGTGATGGGTGTGGATGTGTGAGTGAGTGTGTGTGTCTGCGTGTCTGTGTGAGTGAGTGAGTGAGTGTATGTGTGATAAGGTGCAGAGAGTCAGCGCAGGTGGTTCAAGTGTTCAGCAGTCTGATGGCTTGTAGATAGAAACTGTCTCTGAGCCTGTTGGCTCATGCTCCGATACCGTCTGCCTGTTGGTAACGGAGTGAACAACTCGTAGCTGGGGTGTGTGTGGGGTCCTTGACGATGCTGTGTGCCTTGCTCAGGCACCGTTTCATTAGATGTCCTGGGAACACAGCCCCAGTGGAGGGCCTTACAGTCATGGACGGAGCAATTCCCTACCAGTCCGGGATGCAACCGGTCAGGATGCTCTCGATGATGCAGTGGTAGTATTTGGAGAGGTTTCCGGGTGGCATGTCAAATTTCTTCATCCGCCTTAAGAAGTAGAGACGCTGTTGCTCCCTATTGACAGGAGTGGTGGTGTTGCTGGTCCTTGTCAAGTCCTCGGTGATGTAGAAGCCAAGGAACTTAACACTGGTGACTCTCTCTACTGAAGTCCCGTTTATGTGAACCAGGCGTGTTCCCTCCTGTGCTTCCTGAAGTCAACAATCAACTCCTTCGTTTTGCTGATGTTGAGGGAGAGGTTGTTGTCCTGGCACCACAATGCCACTTCACTTACCTCCTCCGTATAAGCTGACTCGTCGTTGTTGGTTTCAGGCTTACAACCGTGGTGTCGTCAGCAAACTAGATGATGGAGTTGGTGTCGTGCAAAGCCACACGGACGTGGGTGAACAGGGAGCACGCATTAGAGAGAGAGCGAGAGAGAGAGAGAGAGAAAGAATGTGAGAGAGAGAACGCAAGAGACAGACCAAGACAGTGAACGAGAGATGAACCATAGCAGCATGAGAGATGGGACTCAAAACTATTGTGATTGCAAAACTATTGTGATCCTCTGGGGTAATTACTGGGCCCTTTAACCTCTTAATGTAGACCCCGGTCGTCCCGCAGTGACCCGTTTCGAATGGGTGGAACTGTAATAGAGGGAAGAGACTAGCCCGCCATCGGAATTCACTCGGAACCCTTCAAAATAGACACTCTCTCTCAGCACGGAACCGCACTCCAACTCAACGCAGTCTGGAGTAGAGCTAACCCATAATAACCCCCGTCGAGTTCCACAGAGACCTCTCTCCTTCTTGCTCTCCCTCTCTCTCTTTCTCTCTCTGGTGGATCTGTCCGTTCTGTGGGCCTCCTCTGACAGAGCGGATGTGGATAATTATAAGGTGTGCGCCCAACGCGCCAACCGACCCCAGAGGCGTCTGCCTTCTCCTCCGTCTCTCCTTCCTCTCCTCCTCCCTCAGATCAGTCGCTCTCAGGCAGCTCACAATACCGCAGCCCCTAAGTACAGTTTTCAGTCAGGCTCCTCCAGTTCTCTCTCTCTCTCTCTCTCTCTCTCTCTCTCTCTCTCTCTCTCTCTCTCTCTCTCCCCCCCCACCACACACACAAATGCTATATTACCACATCTATTGTTTGCCCTAGTCAGCCTAGTTAGCAGGAAAGAGCAGCATACCCCCCCACCCCCCATCCCAAACCCTTCCATCCCAGGCAGAATAATGTCAGTACTCTGAGCAGACCACAACACTGGGCAACTCCCATTACTGTGGGCCAGTTGAATGAGTCATCTTGTGTATAACACACAGGGTTACACAATGACATGATGGCTTTGGAGAACAAACAGTCATTAATCAAAGCATTTAATGATCTCTGAAATACCCTTGCATGTTTTATAGTGTTGCTTGAAAATGTGTGATGGCTACAGATGTTGTTTCTTAATCCTGTAGCAACAGGAAATGTAAAATATTATGTAGATGATAATTAATGAACATTTTTGTAAGGGGTTGATAAAAAAAATCGAACTTTAGAAGCCTTTTTAAACCTTGAATACACTACAAATGCTACAGACGATTTTGTGAGAAGACCGATTTTCAGGATTGTCTAATGCTCTGACAAAAACCACTCTGGCTCGGTCACCTTTCACCACAGATACAGAAGTGCATCTCTAGCTTAAACTGACGGATTTTACGGGTATTTGTTTATTATGCTAATTAGATTTCCGCGGGGGCGTGGACATGAACGTTAGGGTTAAGCAAGTGGGGAAAACTGACTGGGAGAGATTGAATATGTCCATAAACACTCTAGCCTGCTGCTCTGCACACGTCTGTGCCGGCAGCCTTGCAAGGGTTAACATGCTTGTATGTCACAGACACAATGTGTGGCTTGTGTTTTAGGCACTTTCACACTTCATTTCTGTTCCTTATTTGGAATGGGACGTTTTCATATTCGTGTTGAGAAATGTGTGCTCTTTAGAGTTATGTTGACATTCACAAGCTGTGGTTTGGTGTTGATGAGTTTCAGTCAAGTTCAGTGCATCTCCCAATATGTGTATTTAGCCTAGGTAAAGCATGCAATCCCCAAAGCAAATTCCATGTAGAACTTTACTTGTCAACTACACAGACGATGACTTTGAGTTTGGAGCGTTTTTATGTTACCTTTCTTTTCACAGGAAGTCAATGCTGAGACCAAGGTCTCTTTTGAAGACGTACCGGTCTAGCACAACAAATCACATCAAAATACAATATACACATTAAAATACACATTATTATACACAACCATACACATCAAAATACAATATAGACATTAAAATACACATTATTTTACACAACAGTACATGAAAAGCAAAACACAGTCAAAAAAGACACACATTCTTCAGTAAAAAGGTCCCCTAACAGCCGTCTGAAATGTCCTAAACAGAGGCACCTGTTCCTCCAATTTGAAAGTGCATTGGAGATCATTCCACATGTAAGGCAGATATACCCAACTCAGTGGAGATCATTCCACACGTAAGGCAGATGTACCCAACTCAGTGGAGATCATTCCACACGTAAGGCAGATGTACCCAACTCAGTGGAGATCATTCCACACGTAAGGCAGATATACCCAACTCAGTGGAGATCATTCCACACGTAAGGCAGATGTACCCAACTCAGTGGAGATCATTCCACATGTAAGGCCAATATACCCAACTCAGTGGAGATTTTTCCACACGTAAGGCCAATATACCCAACTCAGTGGAGATCATTCCACACGTAAGGCAGATGTACCCAACTCAGTGGAGATCATTCCACACGTAAGGCAGATATACCCAACTCAGTGGAGATCATTCCACACGTAAGGCAGATATACCCAACTCAGTGGAGATGGAAAGAGTTAGCCATCCCTTAGACTGGGTCTGGTATCTCGTACGTCTATAAGTTAACAATTAAGTAAGGTACGGCGGAAGTTTATCCTTATGGAATGGATGTATACTTGTCATTTTGACTATGGTTACGGTGAGGATATTGGGTCCAGTGTGTAACAGGGATGACTCCTGTGTTTTATGTATAGAGGGTTTGGTTACTGAGTGGATATTGCATTGCAGCAGTGTGTGTGGATCAGACCCACCTGCTAAGGCTCGTCAGTCAGCCACAAGGAACGCCACTCCAGGGTCATGTTTCGCCCAGGCTAACATCTCTATGGTGTGCATTGGTAAAAGTCTCTGTTTGTCTGTCTGTGTGTGTGCATGGGTGTGTGTGTATCCGACAGTCTGTCAGTCTGTCTTTGTCAGTCTGTCTCTCTGTCAGTCTGTCTCTCTGTCAGTCTGTCAGTCTGTCTTTATCAGTCTGTCTCTCTGTCAGTCTGTCAGTCTGTCTCTTTGTCAGTCTGTCAGTCTGTCTCTCTGTCAGTCTGTCAGTCTCTCTATCTCTCTGTCAGTCTGTCTCTCTGTCAGTCTGTCTCTCTGTCAGTCTGTCTCTTTGTCAGTCTGTCAGTCTGTCAGTCTGTCTCTCTGTCAGTCTGTCAGTCTCTCTATCTCTCTGTCAGTCTGTCTCTCTGTCAGTCTGTCTCTCTGTCAGTCTGTCTCTGTCAGTCTCTCTGTTAGTCTGTCAGTCTGTCTCAGTCCGTCTGTCTATGATTTTGAGTCACCTTTGGTGTATATGTTCATTGTGTGAGCGTGAGTCTCAAACTCTTTAGTGAGCCTTAGTAATGTTGAACATTACGCTTGACTAAAGACATACCATACTAACAGTGGAGGGCAACAGACACGACCTCACCAACCACCGCTGTCTTCCAAAACCCAATCCATCAGTGGGTCTAATGATCTACCAATCTTTCCCTTTCAGCAAAGCTTAGTGGCTGTGTTTGTGTGTGGTTTTGTGACTGCCTGTGTGCGTGCGTGTGTGTGTGTGTGTGCATGATTTCATCATAATTGAAAACAGGGACAATGATGTCCCGCCTGGGGTAACAGGATAATTTAGTCCTGCATGAGTGGACATTCTGCAGTCACGGGGGGTTTGGGGTTGAACCGTTTCTGCAGTCACGGGGGGTTTAAGGGTTGAAAACGTTCCTGCAGTCAAGGGGGGTTTAAGAGTTGAACTGTTTCTGCAGTCACGGGGGGTTTACGGGTTGAACCGTTTCTGCAGTCAAGGGGGGTTTAAGGGTTGAACCATATCTGCAGTCACGGGCTGGTTAAACCACTCTCTGTGGTCTACTTCCAGTGTTAGGCGGAGAATCCAACTAATTAAATGGTTCCACATACGGTCCCTCTCCCCCTCTCTATTTCTCTCTCTCTCTCTCTCTCTCTCTCTCTCTCTCTCTCTCTCTCTCTCTCTT
>QNTS01003282.1:43610-68112 GCA_003317085.1 Hucho hucho | reverse complement strand
CTCTCTCTCTCTCTCTCTCTCTCTCTCTCTCTCTCTCTCTCTCTCTCTCTCTCTCTCGCTGTCTCTGTCTCTCCTCTCTCACTCTCGTTTTCTCCCTCTCTCTTGCTCCCTCTTTCTCTCCCGCTGTGGCTCAAGGGAAAAAAGGAATGTCATGCGGTTACTCAGAAATATATTATTTCGCCCAAGAAAGATGAGTATCACTGTAAGCTGAAATTCTATCCATTCTTAGCCCACTCATATAAAGAGTTTGTGGTTGGGGATGCCTTGTTAGGGTGGCTGATTCATATCCTATGGTGGGTTGAGTTGACCTACGCACATCGTGTTAGAAAGTAAAGCATAAGTTATAAATACAGTGGAAGTCGGAAGTTTACATACACCTTAGCCAAATACATTTAAACTTACTGACATTTAATCCTAGTAAAAATGCCCTGTATTAGGTCAGTTAGGATCACCACTTTATTTTAAGAATGTGAAATGTCAGAATAATAGTAGAGAGAATTATTTATTTTAGCTTTTATTTCTTTCATCACATTCCCAGTGGATCAGAGGTTTACATACACTCAATTAGTATTTGCTAGCATTGCCTTTAAATTGTTTAACTTGGGTCAAACGTTTCGGGTAGCCTTCCACAAGCTTCCCACAATAAGTTTGGTCATTTTTGGCCCATTCCTCCTGACAGAGCTGGTGTAACTGAGTCAGGTTTGTAGGCCTCCTTGCTCGCACACGCTTTTTCAGTTCTGCCCACAAATTTTCTATAGGATGAGGTCAGGGCTTTGTGATGGCCGTTCCAATACCTTGACTTTGTTGTCCTTAAGCCATTTTGCCACTACTTTGGAAGTATGCTTGAGGTCATTGTCCATTTGGAAGACCCATTTGTGACCAAGCTTTAACTTCCTGACTGATGTCTTGAGATGTTGCTTCAATATATTCACATAATTTTCCTCCCTCATGATGCCATCTATTTTGTGAAGTGTACCAGTCCCTCCTGCAGAAAAGCACCCCCACAACATGATGCTGCCACTGTCACGATCTTCTATAGTGACGGACCAAGACGCGGACTACGACCGCGCCAAAAAGTCCATGAAGGGGGTCCTCGGGTGGGTCTCTTTTTCCATGGTGGAGGCCCGGGGCTAGAAGCCGGAACCGTACGTAACCAGCTCTCGATGCTCACAGGGACTCTGGTGCGTGAAACAGGGACAAGCCGTGCTGGACTCACGATGCGCACTGGGACTCTGGTGCGGGGAGCGGGAACGGGCCGTGCTGGACTCACGATGCGCACTGGGACTCTGGTGCGGGGAGCGAGAACGGGCTGTGCTGGACTCACGATGCGCACTGGGACTCTGGTGCGGGGAGCGGGAACAGGCCGTGCTGGGCTCACGAGGCGCACTGGGANAGATGAGGGAAGCTGGAATGTCACACACCGGGCTGTGGGCGCGAACAGGAGACACCGCACGCAGAGCTGGCGCAGGATATTTAGGTCCAAATAGGCGCACTGGAGACCTAGCACGCAGAGCCGGCACCATTCTTCCAGGCTGCACCCTCACCCTGGCCTCACAGATGAGGGGAGCTGGAATGTCGCGCACCGGGCTGTGGGCACGAACCGGAGACACCGCACGCAGAGCCGGCGCAGGATATCCTGGCACCGGAGACCAGGAGCGCTGAGCCAACACCCTCTTTCCTGGCTGCCAACTCCCCCTAGCACGACAGATGCGAGGAGCTGGCAAGTCGCGCACCGGGCTGTGAACGCGCACTGGAGACACTGTGCGCTTCACCGCATAACACGGTGTCTTACCAGTGCGACGCTCCCTCCGGAAAGCGCAAGGAGTTGGCTCAGGTCTCCAACCTGCACCAGCCAAACTCCCCGTGTGCTGCCTCTCGGGCTTCCTCACCAGGCGTGTTCCAGCATAACTCTCCCGATCGGGTGTCCATGCTCCGTATTTCTCCTCATAATAGCGCCGCTCCGCCGCCGCTGCTTCCAGCTCCTCTTTAGGACGGCGATACTCCCCAGGCTGGGTCCAGGGTCCCTCTCCATACAGTTCCTCCTCCCAGGTCCAGAACTCCCGGTTCTGTCGCTGCTTGGTCCTGTTTTGGTGGGTCATTCTGTCACGATCTTCTATAGTGACGGACCAAGACGCAGCGATGCTTCCAGTATACATATTTATTTAACGACGTAACTGGGAAAATAATAAACAAAACGAAGATCGTAACTACGGTGTACATGAAACACACCAACCAACAATGAACAATGAAACAATGACCCACAAAAACCCCAGTGAAAACCACAAACATATATATGGTTCCCAATTAGAGGTAACGACAATCAGCTGCCTCTAATTGGGAACCATTTCCCCAACATAGAAATAGAAAACCTAGAACACAAAAAACCCTACTAAACAAAACAAACTAAACACGCCAGCCTGAAACCCAGGGCTGGACGTGACAGCCACCCCCGTGCTTCACGGTTGGGATGGTGTTCTTTGGCTTGCAAGCCTCCCCCTTTTCCTCCAATGATAACGATGGTTATTATGGCCAAACAGTTCTATTTTTGTTTCATCAGACCAGAGGACATTTCTACAAAAAGTACGATCTTTGTCCCCATGTGCAGTTGCAAACCGTAGTCTGTCTTTTTTACGGCGGTTTTGGAGCAGTGGCTTCTTCCTTGCTGAGTGGCCTTTCAGGTTATATCGATATAGGGCTCGTTTTACTGTGGATATAGATACTTTGTACCTGTCAGTGTCTCTAAGGGCGAGACACCTGTATTTCAAGTTCCTGTTTACACTCGCAGCCATTTTCAATGCCTGTCAATCGTCGGGTCAGATAAAAATCCATCGGTTTTGGACGTTTCTGTTATAGTAACCGTTTCTGCGGCAACCTGCCACACACCAGCAGCTGTGAAAGAGGGAGACAAAGTGCAGAAAAAAGGAGGAAGGAGAGGAGAAGCCAAGCATCAAGGCTTGTGGATATCCCAGGGCTTAAGATAACATTCAAACAATTTGTTGCTCAAAGCCTCCCCCACCTTTCCATCAAAATGCGTCCACCACCTGTGCTTGCTCTGCAGCGGAGGTTGGCGTGAGAGCGCCGAAAAAAACACACCGCACCACACACCGAGAATGGAGTGAGAGAAAGCGAGAGAAAGAGAGATGCATGCCAAACCAGACTGTTGGTGTTGGGTGGAAGAAGGGCGTTTTCCTTTTCCAAAGTCTGCTATTGTTCTTTGAAAGATAAACAGGTAGCTCCCTACCCATCTGCAAGATCTGTTTCGATTTATCTTCAATCTCTTCCTCTCGCTCTCTTTTGCTCTCTCTCCACACACTCTCCGCACGCAACTCACACACACATGCACACACACACACACGCACACACACCCCAACCTCCCACACACAGAGACACACATACACACACAAACACACACACACACAAACACACACACACTTGTTTTTCTATCCTCGTGGGGACCTAAAATTGATGTACATTCAAAATTCTATTTTCCCTAACCTTAACCCCTAAACCTAACCCTAACACCTAAACCTAACCCCTAACCTCTGACCCTAATTGTAAACCAAATTCTAATTGTAACCCTAAACCTAACCCCTAAGCTTCTCCACAAGGGAGAATTTTCCTTGTTTTACTATCCTTGTGGGGACTTCTGGGGATTTCAGGTCCCCACGAGGATAGAAGAACAAGACCACGCAAACACATCGACATACACCCCTCCTGTCAATCCCATCCAGGAAACAGGAAGCTATGCCAACAGATCTGAGACATCACTAGTTACCACAGCCACAAAATCAGTCTAATCAGATGAGTGAGAGTGATGACACGTATGCCGTCTCAAAAGGCCCGCCTACCCGACTAATCAGATGAGGGAGTGTGAAGATGCGCATTAAGTTTAGCGGGAAACGCCTCATTTTCGAAATGGCGTATCGAGTTCGAGCTAGCTACCTAACATAAGGGATTCCATTCCAAGCACAAGAGTTATTCTATTTTATAGAGCTGCCTTTCATTCTAATAGTAATATATCATGTTATTGACCTTCAACATATGCAAAAGTCTCCCATTCAATGGTGTTCCGTTTCAGGATGTAGGCACAAAGACATATGGATGCCATCAGGGGAAAGACAGACAAACAAAAGCCCAAGAGAAATGTGCTGCTGAAATGAACAAGATGTCCAAAGAAGGATCACTGTAATTTACTCTATACACTTTTACAACATTAATTTCATTTTAATCATTTTGAAGTACTAACTAACAATGTAATGTTCCTCAATAAAATGGAAGAAGATGGGACTTCAAACGGGTGTCCTAACTCTGTGGCCACTAAAGATCCCATGGAACTCATTGCAAGAGTACGCCATGATGAGTACCATTTGATGTGTAATACTGTCTACAAAAGTACCATGTATGTAAATTGTATGAATCATGTACAATATATGTACAAATTTGTGATAAAAAAGTAAATTGTAAAACAAGGTTACTTTTGTCCTTTGAAGAGGGGGGTGGATGGGCCAATAAAAGAAATACAAATATACTAAACTAAGCAAAAAAAAGAAACATCCCTTTTCAGGACCCTGTCTTTCAAAGATAATTCGTAAAAATCAAGGGTTTAAACACTGTTTCCCGTGCTTGTTCAATGAACAATAAACAATTAATGAACACCTGTAGAACGGTCGTTAAAACACTAACAGCTTACAGTCGATAGGCAATTAATGTCACAGTTATGAAAACTTAGGACACTAAAGAGGCCTTTCTACTGACTCTGAAAAACACCAAAAGAAAGATGCCCAGGATCCCTGCTCATCTGCGTGAATGTGCCTTAGGCATGCTGCAAGGAGGCATGAGGACTGCAGATGTGGCCAGGGCAATAAATTGCAATGTCCGCACTGTGAGATGCCTAAGACGGCGCTACAGGGACGGACAGCTGATCGTCCTCGCAGTGGCAGACCACGTGTAACAACACCTGCACAGGATCGGTACATCCGAACATCACACCTGCAAGGATGGCAACAACAACTGCCCGGGTTACACCAGGAACGCACAATCCCTCCATCAGTGCTCAGACTGTCCGCAAAAGGCTGAGAGAGGCTGGACTGAGGGCTTGTAGGCCTGTTGTAAGGCAGGTCCTCACCAGACATCACCGGCAGCAACGTGGGCACAAACCCACCGTCGCTGGACCAGACAGGACTGGCAAAAGTTGCGATTTTGTCTCACCAGGGGTAATGGTCGGATTCGCGTTTATTGTCGAAGGAATGAGTGTTACACTGAGGCCTGTACTCTGGAGCGGGATTGATTTGGAGGTGGAGGGTCCGTCATGGTCTGGGGCGATGTGTCACAGCATCATCGGACTGAGCTTGTTGTCATTGCAGGCAATCTCAACGCTGTGCGTTATAGGGAAGACATCCTCCTCCCTCATGTGGTACCCGTCCTGCAGGCTTCCTGACATGGCCCTCCAGCATGACAATGCCACCAGCCATACTGCTCCTTCTGTGCTTGATTTCCTGCAAGACAGGAATATCAGTGTTCTGCCATGGCCAGTGAAGAGCTCGGATCTCAATCACATTGAGCACGTCTGGGACCTGTTGGATCGGAGGGTGAGTGCTAGGGCCATTCCCCCCAGAAATGTCCAGGAACTTGCAGAACTGGCAAATCTGGTGCAGTCCACGAGGAAGAAATGCACTGCAGTACTTAATGCAGCAGGTGGCCACACCAGATACTGACTGTTACTTTTGATTTTGACCCCCCCTTTGTTCAGGGACACATTATTCCATTTCTGTTAGTCACATGTCTGTGGAACTTATTCAGTTTATGTCTCAGTTGTTGAATGTTGTTATGGTCATACAAATATTTACACATGTTAAGTTTGCTGAAAATAAATGCAGTTGACAGAGAGCACGTTTCTTTTTTTGCTGAATTCATGTAAGTGGGGTTAGGGTGGTGAGTTTCCCCTTACACTATAAAGAGCTTTGGGTGTCTAGAAAAGTGGCATGTACTGTAAATCCAATCAACTATTATTATGGCATGTTTTGTTATCTTCCATAGCTTGAAGACCATGCCTTTGTACAGAGATGGAAACTACTACAAATTCTAAAAAGATTGACTGCAAGGCTATGTTAAGTTAAAGTTGCAGTATGTAACTTTTTGGGCGACCCGGACCAAATTCACATAAAAGTGTGAGTTGCAGATCTGTCATTCTCTTGAAAGCAAGTCCCTATTTCTATGCTTCCCGTTTTTAAATTTCACTTTTGCATCTTTTACTTTTGGTTTTGTAGACCAGCGTCAAACAACGGAAATACAATATTTTTGGTTATTGAAAAGATATTTCATAGCGGTTTAGATGGTACAATAATTCTCTACACTATACTTGCTTGTTTAGTCACAAGCTGAAATTAGGCAAATTATTAGACATTTTGCAACAAGGAAATTGAGTGATTTCCTCATATTTCAACTTTAAATTAATAAATGTAACAGAGCTGAAGTTTTCCATCTTAAATCAGCCAATTTAAAAATAAAAAAACTTCTGTGAAACTGTGCACTTTTTACTTGCGGATTACTTGAAATAGAAAATAGAAAATCAAGATGTGTCAATGTGTTTTTAAAAACTATGCAGATATTGGAGTAAACCTATTTGGGGTTAAGACAAGTAACTATAAGTAAGTGCAAACATAATGATAAGCTTGCAAGCTGAGTTTGAATAGGACATCTGATTACCACTTCACATTTAGAACTGTTGGTTTTATTATTGTAGCTAACAAAAAACAAATCATTGATGAATCACAAGATAAAAGCATGTCTCTCGTCTGCCCCTGCAAGCCGGTCAGCATACGCATCATCACAATTCCTCATCTGATCGATTGTTTCCCATGAACCGCTGGTATATAGGTCATCACACTCCTTCATCTGATTGGTCGAGTAGGTGGGCCTTCTGACTTTGTGGCTGTGGTAACTAGTGCCGACCACAGATCTGGCAGAGAGAGGAAATTAAATGTTGAAAGAGGAAATGAGGTGATTTCAAACACAGGTAGTCTCTACTTCTGTTCCCCAGAATACCTCTCTCCCACTACCAACTCTCCCCAATAAACGCTGCTATTATTCCTATAACCTAGTGTTGCATTTGTTTTTTTGTGAAGTGCTTTTTTTTGGGGGGGCCTTACTTTTATGCCCGAGTCATTCAGATTAACATATATAAACATAATTTGATGTCTCGTCGCTTTTCATGTTTCGTTATTCTGCCATTGTGCTGAGTGTAAAGGGTGTAGGCGGCTGAAAGGCCTCTCTGTTTAGAGAATGGAAAGATGAAGTGCAATCCTGACAATCACACTTGTAAATTCAATTTGGATCGTTTTTTTCCCCCCAGAGGCTTTTAAAATAAAACAAGAGCCTGGTTATTTTCCATAATGGCGTACAATAGGGAGCGAATAATTTATTTGAATGAATCAGGAGTTTTTGTCGGTTTCGAGGACGTACTTAATGCGAACACATGTCTGCGCGTAGAAAGAGTGCTTGAACACATGGAATGATGTGTGCCTGAGCAGGCACAGGTATACACACACACACACACACACAGACACACACACACACACAGACACACAGACAGGTCTGTGGTCCAGATTCAGCCACACCTAAACACCTCACCTGTAGCCAAGACAAAGAGCTGTCTTCTCTGTGTGAGGGAGAGCAGGGGAACAGAGGATGTGTATGAAGAGAAGGAGGTTTGAATAAGTGAGTGTGTGAGATGGGCAGCAGAGACAGGATATGTGTACGCACGTGTCTGAGTGAAAGAGGTTAGGAGAATTGTGTGTGTTTCAGAGAGGTGGGAGTGCAGGGGCAGAGTGTGTGTGAGTGAAAGAGGTAATAAGGAGTGTGTGTGTGCCTGTGTGTGTGTGTGGTGTGTGTGTTTGTTCAAGTGCAAGGTGGGAGTGTGGTGGTGTGGGGCAGAGTGTGTGTGTGTGTGGTGGAAACTGCTGAGTGGGCTCAGTGTTCCACTGGTTAATGCTGCCATTGCAGAAACACTGATTGGATTACAACTTAGTCTGGGAAGAGGAGTGTGTGTGTGTGTGTGTGTGTGTGTGCGTGCGTGCACGTAGAAAGACAGAGAGTATGTAGTACATGCTAGTGTTTGTGTGTGTGTGTGTGTTTGTGACTGTACATCTGCTCCCTTGCATTTGTTTGAGTGAAAGGCCGTTGTGCTGTGTGTGTACTGTGTGTGAACAAGTCTCCAAACGAGCGTGTCCGTCTTTACCACCTGAGGTCTGAGGTGTCTCACCCCAGTTCCATCGGCCTCGCAGCCTTGGCGATCCTCAGCTACGATAAAGCCTCTCTCAGCCTACCATCCCACCTTGTCTTACTCTGAGAACACGACGTGTTGAAATATGTGGCATGTGTTTAATCTCCGGCCCATCTGGGGGAAACCTCTCGCGATGGATCTCCATGGCTGCCATTATGGCGAGAGAGAGCAAATTCCTGGCTCCAGGGTTCAACAGTCGCTCACTTTTATAGGGCTTTTAAAGGGGCGGGAAGTGTCAGATCCAGAGCCAAAATGGAAGAGAGCATAGCTGCATACCTTTCTGTTCTGTTTTGAGATGAGCAGATCTCGTCTGCTCTTCCTATTTTTGTCTCTGTCCATTGTCTTGGTATATCCGTCTCGCTCTCTTTATCTGTTCTCTGTCTCTCACAGTGGAGGCTGCTGAGGGCTCATAATAATGGCCGGAACGGAGCAGATGGAATGGCATCAAACACCTGGGAACCATGTGTTTGATGTATTTGATACCATTCCACTAATTCCACTCCAGTCATTACCACGAGCCTGTCCTCCCCAATTAAGGTGCCACCAACCTCCTGTGGTCTCTCATAAGTCTCCCTCTTCCATTCTCCTCTTTCACCCTCTCTTCCTCACCGTTTGTTTTTGTAGCAGCAGTTGTATTCAGGTTATCAGTGACAAACCATCTCCATTTTAAAACCATCACAGTTCAATATGTGACTTATTTTCTTCCATCTCTTCCCTTCTTTCCTCTCTGACCAACTCTCTCCATTTTCCCCTTTACTTACTGTATTTAATAGAAGGCCACCTCTTCAAGCATTACCTTCACTGTAAAGCACTTTTCCTTGTGCTCACTATAACTTGTTTCCTGTCCCGGGGCTGTCATAGCTGATTGGTTGATTAGGAGTTATCTGATAGGCTGTTGGTCCGGTGATGCCAGACTCTGGATCAGTCAGCCAGTCTCTGTTTGTCTACTGGACATTTCTTCTCTGGTTACATCTGCTCTGCCTGCTGGAGAAGCTGTTAGATGACTAATGGACATGCATACATAGGTAGCAGCGTGCACACATAATTGCACACAAGTACTGTATAATGACGTACCTATGAACAACACACACACACACATACATAGACAGACAGGTAGCCATATAGGCGATACAGACAGCACAATACCAGTACAGTAACACCAACCACTACACACACCTTGAAAAGCCTCACATTCAGCCTTGAAGCAGCCCTAGTCGACCTAGATGAGCTGTGAGCTGCTTTATTGGGTGATCCACAGTCCCCCCTCATCCCTCTCTCTTCCCCTCCTCATCCCATTGGGAATACCATGGAACACTTGATACGGAGCGATGTTGACACAGACGAGAGGATCACTGACACCCCCCCACCCCCTCTCTTCTCTCTATACACACAGATGTCCACGATCTTACCCACAATACCCGGAGAGAGTGGGCACAGATGGCTTCTCTAGGGTTAAGGTTCCAAGTGGTATCCTATTCCCTACATAGTACACCACTGATGACTAGGACCCATAGAGCTCTGGTCAAAAGTAGTGCACTATGTAGGGTTAATAGTGTGCCATTAAGGGCGATATTCTAGCAATCAGGGCTCAGAGGAGATCACAGACTGCCAGTGGGGACGGTGATGGAAGAGCTAGCATGCTGCATGGTGCTGAGACATGGGTTTTAACTGTACCTGTAATTTCTGTACAGGCCATATGTCTACAGTATGTCCAGGTGTGTCTGATACAAGGAGTATAGTCTGAATGGAAGCAGATACGTAGAAGGGCAGAATCCGACCCCCGAAAAACTGTTAGAGACGCATCAATTATTTTATTATCATGCTCACTTATCTTAATCATTCTTTTAGATTTTCTAGGAACTTTTTTTCGACCAGGTTGTTTGGTTGAGTAGCAAAAACATAGCAACACTGTTGTCTTCTGAGTTGGTTATTTTTGTTGGTGTAATGAAGGCGGGCTCGGCTTTATCTCAGCAGTCTCAACATGCTGCTACTACTGGATGCGTCATCCAAAGATGCCTTTGGTGATAAACATTTCAGAGGTTTTGTGGGGGATGTTAAGTTGACATGACAGGTTTATAGAAACTTACTGTCCTGCCTCCACCTGCTGTTTATAACTATGCCTCTGCACGTACTGTACTACACATCTTAACTGACCACACACAGCCCTGCCCCGAATGCCTATAAAAGATTCAGCCAATCACACACTTGGGCAGCTTTTGCGCCATGCTGAGATTGGGTCACGCAGTGTCCACCTTAGAGGCCTCAAGCCATGCCTGACCATATCTTTGTGACATCCCAAAGAGCAGTTTTTGGTGAACCTTATTAGAAGGTCTAGCTTGAGAAATCTGACATCCCAGAACTTAAATTCTTCATCTGTCTATGTCACTTTACCAGGAACACGTCATACAGTACTCTGTTGTGCCACAATTCATTTTCGGTTGGTTATAACCGTAACATTGACTATCGACAAGCAGCGTATCTAAATTTAAGCTCTTTAGATATTTTTGTCTGTCTATTCTAGGGTTGCTTAATTCCTGTAACTTTCCCAAAACTCTCTGTATTTTCCAGAAATCCTGGTTGGGAGGTTCCTAGAATTGCGAAAAAATAAGATGGAAATCCACGAATCCTCCAACCACGATTTCTGGAAAAGCAGGGAATTTGGGGAAAATTACTGGAACTGTTGAACCCTAATCTGTCTGTCTGTCTACCCACCCATCCATTCATCATCTGTCCACCTTTCTTCATCTTCCATCCATCCATTTGTCTGTCTATCTGCTTTAGACTCACCATGCTCTGTGATCTGTGTGTGTTTCAGAGATGGTAGAGTCCAGCAACCTCATCACTTTCAACGGCCTCACCAACAGCTCCGGCTACGACACCTTCCTACTGGACGAGGAGAGAGGGAGACTGTTGGTTGGAGCCGAGGACCACGTCTTCTCTTTCGACTTGGTCAATCTCAGCAGAGAGCACAAACAGGTAAGAGCCCTACTCTTCGACCATACACACGGTCAACATTATGAAGACAACACAATGACCACACAGACCACACAAAACCAACATTTGCTCTATGGGTCTTACATCAATACAGACATACAATGGACCACTTATTCTCAATCCTTCAGTAAAAGGCACATATACATGAAATAAAAATAAACCCACTTTTAAAGAGTGGATATTGATTCAGACAGGAGGTCCAGTGTATAGGCAAGCCGTCCATTTACTAACTGCCAATGAAAACACATAATAGCAAATCTATGGAGCTATGAAAGGGACCTCACTGCCAAATCAAACTCTGAGAGTAGAAGACTTGGACCGCATTTCCCATAAATACTGAAAAGATGAAAGCTGTCTGAACTTTGCTATGATGATCTGTATGAATAATTAGCAAAAGAAAGTGAGGATGCTTGAGAAATTAGAATGAACTTCACAGCTGTATATGGCAGAGCTATGTATTTACATGTTTTTCATTGGGATGATTTTCCTCTGTGCAGATGGTTGGGGGACAGGAATATAATTGAGTAAATGTAATTAAACCAGTTGGCGGCCCGGATTCCTATTGACTAGATCTGCTATACGGCATAATCAGGATTTAGGTTCACGTTATATCCAAACCTATCCTAGTTGGAAGTTTGGATCTCTGAGTGCACAGGTCATGCTAGTTGACTAGTGAACACAGAGTATGATGCTGATTGGCTAGTGAACATAGTGTGATCAAATACCTGTTTCCCTTCTGCCCAATCAGCAGCTATGGCAAACCTCCTACTGTCAGCTACTGTTACCATGTAGAACCAGGAGGTTTTCCTTTCACTTGACATGACCAAGATACACTTTAGACCCTAGTTAGGATGCATACTATGTGACTATAGCAAATATTAATTCACGGTCAGGATAGGGTTTAAATTAAAAACCATCTTTGATTGAGTAGCAGCCCTTTGTTATTCGAGACCCCCTCTCCTCTATCTTTTTCAAATACCGCACGTCACCCTCCGGTCTCTCTCACTCTCTCTTGCTCCTCTCTCCAGCTCCCTGGAGTCCATTACTGTGATTTCCTCCCTCCATCCCTTTCTCTCCATCTCTCTGTCTCTTTTTCCAGACAGGCCTGTTTATAATTCCATCAGTCCACCTGGAACAGGTTATAGGAGAGTTAAGAGTCTTTTTATCTGATTCTGACAGCTATCACAGACGTGGAGATTGATGTGAACAAGAAGCACTGAGGCACTGGAGAAACTACAAAGGCGTGCTGAAATACACACACACACACACACACACACACACTGCATGCATTGCAGAGGCTATTTAAATATAAGAGAATTGCATAATTATTTTGGGCCCTTGGCGCGGATGTGTTTTCCCTATTCAGATCTTTGATAATGCAGAGAAAGATAAGTGGAAAAGCAGTGATTTAGCAAATCTAATGCAATTACCCAGATGTGCACTGCAGGTCCCCTTGGTCTGACAGAACAACTCAGCTGATCCTGAAGAGAGATACGCCATGAATAGAAGGATGTGTCTGTGTGTGTGCCCGCGTGGTGTGTGTGTTTGCTAACCTGCGGTTTGTGGTGTTTTTTCTAGAGCCATGAGCATACCATGTGTGGGTTCTACCACCTACCTGCATTCTGGTACCTGCACTTCTATGACTTGTTGTACTTCTCAACGTTCATGCCCAACATATTTATAATTCAGGGGACACCGGTGGGACATACACACACAATCTGTTTTATAATTCAGGGGACACCGGCGGGACACACACACGCAATCTGTTTTTATAATTCAGGGGACACCGGTGGGACACACACACACAATCTGTTTTATAATTCAGGGGACACCGGCGGGACACACCCACGCAATCTGTTTTTATAATTCAGGGGACACCGGTGGGACACACACACACGAATGTGACAAATGGTAAGACCATAAGGACAACCATCTTTATGAGTGCTCTGGTTATTTAACTTTCAGGAGTGTAAAGCTACGCTTATACAGGGGGTTCCCAAATGTTTTTGAACCTGGGTCCACCTAAAGATTTGGGGGGAAATTCATTTTGACCCAGCAAATGAATAAGACTAGGCCTAATGTTGCTAGCTAGGAGCCAGTCTAAACTGGTAGTGACTTGCAGTATGGGACATGCTGACTTACACTGTACTGTCTCTCTTACTCTCTTACTGGGGTGGCAGGGTAGCCTAGTGGTTCGAGTGTTGTGGTTCGAGTGTTGGACTAGTAACTGAAAGGTTGCTAGCTCAAATCCCCGAGCTGACAAGGAACATATCTGTCGTTCTGCCCCTGAACAGGCAGTTAACCCACTAGGCAGTCATTGAAAATAAGAATGTGTTCTTAACTGACTTGCATAGTTAAATAAAGGTAAAAATAAAATATGGTTCAACACTCACTTCCCTTCAGCATAACAAGGTAGAAAGCTATGTGCAACACTTAGCATACTCATCCAGAGGTTCTGACCCTTTGGTGCAATGGAAAATGTGTTTGCAGGAACCTGGGTCCAATTCCTGGTTAGGCTACCCCCTGAATTGAGCCCAGAATATTATTGTGCACTCCCTCTCTCTGGTTTTATACAATGACTCCCTCTCTCTGGTTTTATACGATGACTCCCTCTCTCTGGTTTTATACAATGACTCCCTCTCTCTGGTTTTATACGATGACTCCCTCTCTCTGGTTTTATACGATGACTCCCTCTCTCTGGTTTTATATGATGACTCCCTCTCTCTGGTTTTATACGATGACTCCCTCTCTCTGGTTTTATACGATGACTCACTCTCTCTGTTCATATGACACATTGTCTCCTCTGTTCCTTAGTATATCCACTCCCTCACTTTTAAATGATTAATTTTAATTTAACCTTTATTTAACTTGGCAAGTCCGTTAAGAACAAATTCTTATTTACAATGACGGCCTACCAAAAGGCAAAAGGCATGGGATTTAAAAATAAATAAATACAATATAAATATAGGACAAAAACACATCACAACAAGCGAGACAACACAACACTACATAAAGAGAGACCTAAGACATCAACATAGCAAGGCAGCAACACATGACAACACAGCATGGTAGCAACACAACACGACAACAACATGGTAGCAAGACAACATGGTAGCAGCACAAAACATGTTGCAAACATTATTGGGCACAGACGACAGCACAACGGGAAAAAAGGTAGAGACAACAATACATCACACAAAGCAGCCACAACTGTCAGTAAGAGTGTCCGTGATTGAGTCTTTGAATGAAGAGCTTGAGATAAAACTCAATGATGTTGTTGTTTATAATCTCTCTCGACACATTCTCTCCTCTGTTCCGTATTATAACACTCCATCTCTCCTCTTCTCCATAGATCGCATGGCCAGCCACGCCCTCAAAGCGTGATGAGTGCAAGTGGGCAGGGAAAGATCTCGGGGTAAGTTCTGCGAGTCACCTTATGACCACTTATGTCACTCCTATGTAGCCTGACACAATAGATGAACACATGTGGTGTATGTTACCTGCAGGCTATACTTTAACTTGTCAGCACACAGCTTATGTAGGGGAATGTAACTAGCGTGTCTGACATGCTGTTAGTGTGTCACCGTTAGCAACCTGCATAACTAGCGTGTCTGACATGCTGTTAGTGTGTCACCGTTAGCAACCTGCATAACTAGCGTGTCTGACATCTTCTTAGTGTGTCACCGTTAGCAACCTGCATAACTAGCGTGTCTGACATCTTCTTAGTGTGTCACCGTTAGCAACCTGCATAACTAGCGTGTCTGACATGCTGTTAGTGTGTCACCGTTAGCAACCTGCATAACTAGCGTGTCTGACATGCTGTTAGTGTGTCACCGTTAGCAACCTGCATAACTAGCATGTCTGACATCTTCTTAGTGTGTCACCGTTAGCAACCTGCATAACTAGCGTGTCTGACATCTTCTTAGTGTGTCACCGTTAGCAACCTGCATAACTAGCGTGTCTGACATGCTGTTAGTGTGTTACCATTAGCAACCTATGTAACTAGCTTGTCTGACATGCTGTTAGTGTGTCACCTGCAACGTTAATAACCTATATTTTTCCACGTTGATTCAACATCGTCAGATAGAAACATTTGGAAGATGTTTGTTGTGGAAATGATGTGGAAGCAACATTAAAGCAACATTGATCCAAACTAGCATAGCTGTCAGTGCTAGTAGTTTCCATGACCTTGTGGGTCCCCTGGAAGCGTTCCTTCCCCGCTGTGTGTGTTTGTTGGTTCAGAGAGCACACAACGCTCCTCTCACTGTTGGCCTGTTGGCATGGCGGCAAGAACGCAGAACATCACTCTGTTTATTTATCTACCAATGCTCTGCATGCACAGCTGAACTCAGTGTATGTGTCTGTATGTGTGTTTGAGAGAGAGTGTGTGTGGGTGTGCCATCTGATTGTGTGCGTTATCTCAGAGAGCGAGAGAGAGTGTGTGTGTTACGTATCAAATTGTGTGCGTTATCTCATGTGGGGTTTACACACAACCCTCGTGTTGTATCTGCTTCTAATTTCATGGCTGGATGCACATGCAGTGGAGGGGAGGGGGTTCTAGGATTATGTGGGATTACGTAGTTCAGTCCATAAATCAGAGGTTCCACTTGGGTCATAGTCTGTGGCAGGTTTTTGGGTTATAAACACAGCACTGCCCAAACACAGATACATGCAGACATTCCTGCTGTACACATGACCAGATACACACATGTGTACTCTATAACACACACACACAGATGCACGTGCGCATTCACACACACACATTGATGAGGCATTTGCGTGCTGCAAAAATGTTTACTCTAGAAAATGAGGCGATGAAAGCTACGTTTTTGTGGGCACGAATGCTTGATTAGGACATTACAAAAGCATTCAGAGCTCCTAAGTGGTGAATTTCTCCACTCAATTTGGAGCCCTGGAACGAATGCAACAGTACAGCCCTCCCTGCCCAAATGTCTTACTGGTGATTCACTGGGCTTCGTACAAGATGACTCAGTAGGTTGGGTATGATTCAGCCAGGAACGTGACTCATTTGATTCAGTTATGGATTATTGCCCAATCTCATAGTCCATGTGGACTCGTGGAGATCTGAGAGAGTTGATTATAGCGATGGGGGATCGATACAGTTACATATCGTGATATTATTTTTGGACAATATTATATTGATATTTGAACTCAGTTGCCAGAGAGGAGGAAATTGCTCAGAGATTTCATCATGAGGCCAAGGGTGACTTTAAAACAGTTCAAGTTTAATAGGAGAAAACTGAGGATCGATCAACAACATTGTAGTTACTCCACAATACTAAGCTAATTGACAGAGTGAAAACAAGGAAGCCTGTACAGAATAAAAAATATATGCATCCTGTTTGCAACAAGGCACTAAAGTAATACTGAAAAAAATGTGGCAAAGCAATTAACTTCCTGAAAAAAGAATGCAGCTAAGCACAGTTAAAATCCTAGAAGAGAACTTGATTCTGTCTGCTTTCCACCAGAGACTGGGAGATGAATTCACCTTTCAGCAGGACAATAACCTAACACAGAAGGCCAAATATTCACTGGAGTTATTTAACAAGAAGACAGCGAATGTTCCTGAGTGGCTGAGATACAGTTTTGACTTAATTAAATCTACTTGAAAATCTATGGGAAGACCTGAAAATGGTTGTCTAGCAATGATCAACAACCGGTTTGACAGAGCTTGAAGACTTTTGAAAAGGATAATGGGCAAATGTTGCACAATCCAGGAGTAGAAAGCTCTTAGAGACTTACCCAGATATACTCACAGCTGTTATCAATGCTAAAGGTGCTTCAACAAAGTATTGACTCAGGGGTGTGAATACATTTGCAAAAAATCTAAAAATAAGTTTTTACTTGGGGTTCATTATGGGGTATTGTGGTAAATCAATTTAATCGATTTTGAATTCAGGCTATTACACATCAAAATGTGGAATAGGTCAAGGGGTATAAATACTTTCTGAAGGCAATTTGTTTCGAACACCCAATAAAATCACAGTATCGAATCGCAATACATATAGAATCACACTACATATAGAATCACACTACAAATAGAATCACACTACAAATAGAATCACAATACATATAGATTCACAATACATGTAGAATCACAATACATATAGAACCACAATGCATATAGAATCACAATGCATATAGAATCACAAAGCATATAGAATCACAAAACATATAGAATCACAAAACATATAGAATCACACTACATATAGAATCACACTACATGTAGAATCACAATACATGTAGAATCACAATACATGTAGAACCACAATACATATAGAATCACACTACATATGGAATCTCACTACATATAGAATCCCACTACATATAGAATCCCAATACTTATCATTTCAGCACCTAAATATTGTGATATATCATATTGTGAGGTCCTTGGCAATTCCCAGCCCTAACAGACAAGTGATTCAGAGTATGTAGAATGGTTCAACACAGTGCAGAGTGAGTAATGATTCTCATTTAGTCCAGAAGTTATAGGTTCATCTGCAGACTGTTGCATGTTAGGTTCACTGTGTGCTCTCAAAGCACATTCAACCATCTACCTTAAACAAAGCTGCCTACTAATTCCTCCTCGTTTCAAGGGAAAGTAATCAGTTATTCCCAATAATGACCCTTCTCTCCCCAGAGGATGCAGTGGTATTCAGGTAACGACACAGTTTGTGTGTAGAGAAGTCATTTTTCACCTAGAAAATTGCAGAATAGCATGTCTGACTAGGCTGAGTAAATGTCTGTCAGTGCCTTGGCACACACACACCATGCACTCAATATTACACACTCACACACACACATACACACACACGAACACTCGCATACACAGAGACACAAAATGCCTGGCTGGAAATGAGTCTAACGACCATGAGAAAACCTAAACATCTCTGTCTGTCAGTAAGATAATTAATGAGACAGTTTACAATGTATATAATAGCAATGTGAGAATGATGGAGGAAGACATTGCTTCTTCCATTGCCCTGTTGTTGCCGGAACGTTGCCGGAATGTTAGGAAGCCCATAAGGTAAAGTCATTAAGAAGACGTTCACACAAGTAACCCTTGTAACGGTCATGGTTGTGAACCATATTAGGTTGTGGAGCATATCCGGGTTTAGAGGTTGTTGGTTTGGTCTAACCACAGAAAGACTTGTAATGTGGGAGGTGAACGCTGGTTGAACACAGACAGGGACACTGGAACTGTTGTTGTGACTGTGGGTTAGTGATAATATCCTCTCCTGGGTTGACCTGTTGTTGTGACTATGGGTTAGTGATACTATCCTGGGTTGACTGCCAAAGTTTAACTCAAGGTTGATATCCTTCAAACCTGTCCAGTTAGATATCAATGACTTTTAGCAGCCATCACACAAAAAAGGCTAGTTATTCAAAATCTGGTATTTCATGTTGACAGAGGAAGACCTTATGGTGGAAACAGGTTACACACTAAGTTAGTGTAACTTTTGTTGGATAATATGTTGTATATGGTTGAAGATGGGTCAAGGTATACATACTATATCTTCTGTGAGTGATATACTCCATGAATGGTTTATTTTCTATTAACTATCAGCCTTTATAAAAACGTTTTGACCCTTCCACTGTCCTGGCTTACTTATTAGCGAAGCAAGGAAATAAATGAAATGTCTCATTGCTTTGAGGGACAGGGAAGCCTGAGCAGTTAGCATCCCTGAGACCAGAGGTGGCTCTGTGCAGATGGAACATAAACCTTTGGTTTAGGATTTTTTATTGACACAGAAGGTCCATATTTATTTTCTTAATGACCCGGGAAAGAGATACGTGTGTGTGTATTAACCTGGAATGGGCTTTGTGTGTGTGTGTGTGTCAGTCAACTCAAGGTGTGTATTCCTCATCAATGAATTGTGCCTTCATCTTTTTAGCATGTGTGTACCCTACTGAACCCTGTAGAAGACTTACCAGAGGCCTAGAACATGAACTAATCCCATTCATTAGGGTTAGCATAAACAGTCTCCCAGCACTGGGACTATTCACATATGCTGAGGCTGGGAGTCCAAATGCCTTCAGTAAATTCAACCAGATGGATCACTACAGATCTGACGTGAATACACACACACGAACGGACGGACACACGCACAAACGCACACGGCTGGACGGACAGACAGACACACACACACGGACGGGGACACACACGCGGACGGACATACACATGAAAACACACACGGATGGATGGGTCATTAGAGATCTGATGTGAACATGGGATGCATCCCAAATGGAACCAAATGACCTCTGGGTCTACCTATGGGCCCTTGTCAAACAGAGTGTACTGTAGAGGGAACGGGGTGCATTTAGGACTCAGTCATGGCCTGATTTTAGCTCACAGGTGGCATTTCCTTCAGCAAAACTGAACGCCACTTCATTTCACAAGCAATTTACCATAGCAACTGGAACTGGAAACTCCTACTTCAGATTGCAGGAGCTTACCAGTAGCGCCAACTACCAAGGCTTATTTCTGCCTGGAGGGATCAAATCTGAAGTTGTTTTAGGTTGCACCTACACCACTTTAAGACACACATTTTCTTCACTATGTCCTGTAGTTTACTCTGTATTCTAGACCTACTTTGGTAGGCAGAATGTGGTAGCTCAGCTGATCAAGATAACTGCAGATAAGGCACTTAAAATAACGATTGAACTGCAATCAGCAAAACTGGACAAACATTGGTTCGAAGTAGTTGCTAGCATATTAACTGAATAGTTGCTTAATTTGCTTAGTTGTAGCTGTATATAATTACACAGATACAATAAATGCTAGATGCTATGTGGACACTTAAACAGCGCCACTGGCCCCACCACCGTTGTTATTGTTTCTGTTGCCGAGCTGAGGAGCGTCATGCAGCATGGAAAAACAAATAGCAGTACATACTGTGCTCTTCTGTTTCCAGTAACGTCTTTGTTGTTGTAATATCCCAAACAGACATGGCTGTTTCATCATTAAGGATTCCAGCTTTAACATGTGAGTGTTGTTTGAGAGTTTGAGACTGATACGATTTTTTTAATTCATTTTTATTTCACCTTTATTTAACTAGGCAAGTCAGTTAAGAACAAATTCTTATTTACAATGACAGCCTACCCAGGGTTTGGCCGGGTTAGGGTCCCTATGGGACTCCCAATCACAGCTGGTTGTGATACAGACTGGAATCGAACCAGCGTCAGTAGTGACACCTCTAGCACTGAGATGCAGTGCCTTAGACCACTGTGCCACTCAGGAGCCTAAGTTGATGAGATGTTGATGAGGTGTTTGTCTCTCGTCTCCTGTCAGAAAGAGTGTTCCAACTTCATCCGAGTGCTCCAGCCCTACAACTCCACCCACCTGTATATCTGTGGTACAGGGGCCTTCCACCCCATCTGTGCCTACCTGGAGATGGGCAAACGGGCAGAGGTAAGGGGCAACAACACACACACACAATAGAATCTCAAATTGCACCATCGTCTCAATGCGAGACAAGGGACTAGATCATTATTTTCTGTTGTGACTATTTCCCACTCATTCAGTGTTTCTAGTCACTGATTTCATTTGTGCAAAGTGGGGGAAAAAAGCTCATTACACAGGCCCACATTAACTAGCGGAAATCGTTCTCCCACACAACAGTTTAATCAATCATCTTGATAAGCAGATGCAGCTTAATCAATGTTCCCACACGTAACCACTATCTTGTCCTGCATTAATATAGTGTGTGTGTGTGTACACCATGGTGCTATTTTACATAGATTGACCTGCATGACGGGGTCTGTCAGTCATTAATATACATCTACAAGGGTCAATAAGGTACAGCTCTACTCCACAGTACGTGGTTCCAGGTCTCTAATGACACACTGTTTCCCATCAAGTGCACTAATTTGACACACTATTCCCCATTTAGTGAACTTCTTGCAAACCATATTCCTTCTGCATTGCACTAAAATGACACTATTCCCTATATAGTGCGTAACTTTTGTGACATTTGCGTGTTGTTTTGGAATGTTCTAGATGGGCTTCCTACGGGCTATTCTTTAACACATCTTTCCCTTCAGGACAACATCTTTCGACTGGAGTCGTCCCACTTCGAGAACGGCCGGGGGAAAAGCCCCTACGACCCCAAGATGCTCTCTGCGTCCATCATGTTAGGTGAGTCCGACCTTAATCCCACTTGTGATTGGTTGGAGTTTGCCAGTGGACTTCCTGACATCTAACATCTCTAATCTCATTGGCTGCTTGTTGCTGACCCTGGTTTCTGATTGGCAGATGGGGAGCTGTACTCTGGCACGTCGGCAGACTTCATGGGAAGGGACTTTGCCATCTTCCGTACCCTGGGGGAGCATCATCCTATCAGGACTGAGCAACATGACTCTAGATGGCTCAATGGTACAACACAATGATTTAATATCTTCTTTATTTATCCTTAATTATACAGCTCGATCACATTAAAGCAAAGAGCTCTTTTCCAAGGGAGAAATCATATTAGACACTTCTGATTAAATAGTGTTCGCAGAAGTATAACTGATTGAAATTAACAAGAGGGAACCGTTGATGACATGACACAGTAGGTCAAACAACCTTTTTTGCTGAAATTATATGAATTATTTTTATTGGTCGATAGGAGAGGGGGCTCTTGATAGTATAATATAGATATGATACACTTTATCCGTTAAAGCGCATCAAAGGAACCTTCTCATTGGTCAATTGGCGAGAGGACACCATTCATTGGTTTAAATAGCTGTCAGACAGAGCTTAGTCCTATCTATAAGCCGTGAGTATCTCTGATGATTCCCATTCAAAGACAGACATAGATATTAGATCCCATTCATAAAGTCAGTGTGTGTGTATGAATGTGTGTGGCTGCTGGTGCTGGTGAGATTAGCCAGGGGTGGGAAGGAGAGGAGCCCTCACTCTGTCAGTCTGTCTGCATAGCCAAGGACTTAATGGCTGGCACACAAAAGGTCAATTTATGTTTTTTTCCCCCGCCGTCCATATTCTTTCCCATGGAGTTAATCCCCTCAGCTGTTTTCCGGCAGCGCCGTCAAATTTCAACCCCCCACCACCCCCTTACAGCTCCCATTCACAGAACAGTGAACCCCCCCAAACCCACTCCATGGTGATGAATGCCGTGACATATTCAGAAAGAGCAATTTACCCAAAAGGTAATCTTCTCACCTTAATCCTCCTATTGTCTGTTGGCTTCTCCTCCGGATAAATCCTCTCTGGTTATTGTAATTTGGGGATTACCAAAATGGATTCTATTCTATTATAGACTCTAGACTAGAATGAATGGTAAGCATGGTGTTCATACTTCAGAGGGAATTCTTAATGGCTATGTGAATAGGTATGCACTTCAAAAGGCTACAGACCCTAGGTTGGCCAGACAGACTGCGGGCAAGACATTTATTTACACATCCTCGGGATCTGTTAACACTCCTAACTCGGGTTTATAGTTAAGCCCACGACCAATGAAGTGGCCTTTGTCCAACATGAAATGTATTGAATGGCATATGTGCAGCAGTCGTGGTGTTTGTGTGTGTGTGTGTGTGGTGTGTTTGTGTGCATCCATCTGCTCGTGCACTGTGCATTTATTGAATGGCTGCGTGTGTGTGTACTTGCATATCTGTGTTTGGGACTCGCACCCACATGGAGACAGTATAAATCTGCCAGCGTGAAGGTCCCGCTTTGGCCAGGGGTCTCCCTTTTCACGGCAACGTCCTGTATTGTGTGAGTGTGTGTGTGTATATACAGTTGTGGCCGAATATATTCGCACCCTTGTGCGTGTGTGTGGGTGTGTGTGTGTGTGTGTCCGTGTGTGTGTATGTGTGTGGAGCTTACTGCCACCGTAATACTGCCCCGCTTGTTACTCTCTCTCTCTAACTCAGTTGGGTTGGCGAAACACCATCTTGCCTCCGTGACTGACTGCTCCCAGATCAGTTTTCCGTAAAGAGCTCTATCCCTCTAGCTGGGGATATTCAAGCCCTAGGCTCTTGGCTCAAGTCATTTAAGAGTTTGATTTCCTCGCACTCCGAAAGCTGCAATCAATTTATTAGGGCTGTGTCCCAAATGGCACCCTATTCCCTATGTAGTGCACCCTATGGACCCTGGTCAAAAGAAGTGCACCATATAGGGAATATGGTGCCATTTGGGACACATACTGAAGTGTATATTACATAGAATCCGAGTCATATGTGTGGAGGTGTCTTCTAATAGGGGTTATGAAGGGCTGGAGGATGGAGGTGTCTTCTAATAGGGGTTATGGAGGATGGAGGTGTCTTCATATAGGGGTTATGGAGGACTGGAGGATGGAGGTGTCTTCTAATAGGGGTTATGGAGGACTGGAGGATGGAGGTGTCTTCTAATAGGGGTTATGGAGGACTGGAGGATGGAGGTGTCTTCTAATAGGGGTTATGGAGGACTGGAGGATGGAATAGTCCTTGTTTGTTTATCAAGCTGGTGTTTGTTTATCAAGATGGTGTTTGTTTTTCAAGCTGGTGTTTGTTTGCGTGCTCATGTGTCTGTGCTTGCACATATGTGTTTGAATGTGTGATCATGTGTGTTAGCAGTTTGTGTGTGTGTGTGTGTGTGTGTGTTTGTACCCGTGTAATTGTTAATGTGTGTGTGTGTGTGTGTGTGTGGGTGTGTGTGTCAGACCCCAGGTTTGTAGGTGTAAACCTGATCCCAGAGAGTGACAACCCTGAGGATGATAAGATATTCCTGTTCTTCAAAGAGAACGCTATGGACGGAGAACACACTGGCAAGGCAACTATCGCCCGCATAGGACAACTGTGTAAGGTAACAACACACAAACACACACACAAGCATCCCATGCACACACACTGGCACGCACGGACAGACATGCACACACTGGCATGCACAGACAGACACGCGAACACACATGGACGCATGGACACGCACACAAAACACACAGAAACAAACTAGCATGCACTCACACACACGATGGATATATTAAACTCTCACACACATCATGGATATATTAAACTCTCACACGCACAGTTCCATTCACAGGGACACAGAAATATGTCACATACACAGATGTAATATTCTCATTTGGCTCCCCAGTACCAAAGCTGAATTCACACGTCTTATATATTGTGGATTTTCATGCCTGTCTGTAGACTATCTGTGTGTGTAACGTGTGTGTGTGTTTGTGTGTGTAACGTGTTTGTGTTTATTTGTGTGTGTAATGTGTGTGT
>QNTS01003282.1:13445-35332 GCA_003317085.1 Hucho hucho | reverse complement strand
AACACATTTCACAGCGAAAACAAATCAATTACCTTTTGAAGAACTTCTGCTGAGGGCTTCCCAAGTGTCCAACGAAGACAATCCATGGTTCTTTTGTTAGAAAAAGTAATGTATTATATCCATAAATCTCTGTTTGGTTGGCGCGTTATAATGAGAAAATAGAGCGTTGACTCCTCCATTGAAACGTGAAGAGAACTCGTTCAACTTATACCTATAAACTTGTCCAAGAACAATCAAACATAATTTTAAATGTATCCTTAGGAACACTTTTATGTATAAATAGTATAATATTTCAACCGGAATATAAACTGGGCGATAAGAAAGGAAAAAAACAAAGAACGTGCCAGCCGGGAGCGCGCATTTACTTGTATTGACATCTGCGTGGACACTTCCTTATTCGTCTTCTTCTCTGCTCTAAAAGCATCTAAAAAGAATCAGAACACTTTCTCGAGACTGTTGACATCCAGAGGAAGCGATAGGTACTGCATTCATATGCCCTTATATGGGCATTTTCATAAGGGAGGGGTTCTAAATGATCTTTCAAAACCACTTTTTCCAGGACAGAAATTCCTCGGGTTTTCGCCTGCCGTATCCGTTCTGTTATACTCACAGACAAAATGTTAACACGCATATCCTATTTTCTGGGCCTGAATGGGAGGCATTTTACTTTGGGCACGCCAGGCTCTCCAAAACGGTCACCTCGTGCGCTGCTCCCAAAGAAGTTAAATGCTGAGCTGTAGTTGATGAACAGCATTCTTACATAGGTATTCCTCTTGTCCAGATGGGTTAGGGCAGTGTGCAGTGTGATTGCGATTGCGTCGTCTGTGGACCTATTGGGACAGTAAGCAAATTGGAGTGGGTCTAGGGTGTCCGGTAGGGTGGAGGTGATATGACTAGTCTCTCAAAGCACTTCATGATGACGGAAGTGAGTGCTACGGGGCGATAGTCATTTAGCTCAGTTACCTTAGCTTTCTTGGGAACAGGAACAATGGTGGCCCTCTTGAAGCATGTGGGAACAGCAGACTGGGATAGGGACTGATTGAATATGTCCCTAAACACACCAGCCAGCTGGTCTGCGCATGCTCTGAGGACACGGCCAGGGATGTCATCTGGGCCGGCAGCCTTGCGAGGGTTAACACATTTTAAATGTTTTACTCACGTTGGCTGCGGTGAAGGAGAGCCCGCAGGTTTTGGTAGCGGGCCGTGTCGGTGGCACTGTATTTTCCTCAAAGCAAGCAAAGAAGTTGTTTAGTTTCTCTGGGAGCAAGACATCGTGGTCCGCGACGGGGCTGGTTTTCTTTTTGTAGTCCGTGATTGACTGTAGACCTTGCCACATACCTCTCGTGTCTGAGCCGTTGAATTGCGACTCTACTTTGTCTCTATACTGACGCTTAGCTTGTTTGATTGCCTTGCGGAGGGAATAGCTACACTGTTTGTATTCCGTCATATTTCCGGTCGCCTTACCCTGATTAAAAGCAGTGGTTAGTGCTTTCAGTTTTGCACGAATGCTGCCATCAATCTAGTTTGGGAAAGTTTTAATAGTCGCTGTGGGGACAACATCACCGATGCACTTGCTTATAAACTCACTCGCCGAATCAGCGTATTCATCAATGTTATTGTCCGACGCTATGCGGAACATATCCCAGTCCACGTGATTGAAGCAATCTTGAAGCGTGGAATCAAGCCTACCACTGTAGTGTCGTCTGCAAACTTGATGATTGAGTTGGAGGCGTGGGTTAGCTGCCTTGTTCTGCCCCTGAACAAGGCAGTTAACCCACTGTTCCTAGACTTGCCTAGTTAAATAAAGGTTAAAATAAAGAAACACCTTTTGAAGAACCCTTTGGGGTCCATTTTTTAACTAACTCCCCTCCCCTATTATTAACAATAACAACAATAACAAAGTATTGTAGTTGTCAGTGTTTATTATGATTTTAGTAGCAAGGCAGAATTAATAAATCTAAATATGAGGTAAACTCCCAGCAGAGCCCCAAGTCCAATGGGTATATCCTCTGGCGTGTTGATGTTAATGTGTTGATGTTCTCCGTATCCATAGCCAGAATGATTTTGCAGTGCATGGTGATGAAACAGGTTTCCTGTTATATTCATCAGAGGTGTGGGGAGGGTGAAGTCTGTGAATCCCAAAAATAGTAGATATACAGATGATTATCAAAACATGCACACGACAGTATTCATACCTTGGTTTTTGTGGTAAATGTAAATGAAAAAGCTGTTTTGATAATGGTTTTCATACACATACCTTGTCCATAATGTAGAGGCCTATGGGATATTCATTGAAGAGGTAAGGGAGGTATACCTGCAGACACAGACACAAAAGTGAGCAGTTCTGTCATCTGCACCCAATACAGCTAGCCTTCAACCTATTCTTATAGCCTACATATTGTTACCTCTTTGTTGATTGATATCCATTGAATTGTGTCCATTTTCTGTTTTAGAAAGATTTTCGCTAAGAGCAGCTGTTTAGCTGGTTAAACAAAGGTTAGCCATGTGATGGTAAACATTATGTCCATGTCAAGAAAGGTTCTCAACAGCCAGCGGCACTCGTCGCACTGGTCGCCGAATCGCGGCTGCTTTTCCAAAGCCTATGTCAGAGACTTCAGTGAGTGTAATTGGCTCCAACGATTGTCATTTGCTCAATAGGCCTCGTTGCAAAGAAATGTTTTCCACTTTTTAATTTTTGTAATATTTGGCGGTTGAACACTGCTGTTCTAAACGTAACGTTCTATTTATCGTTATCGCATCAACTCAGGCAATTTATCGTGATATGGGTTTTTTTCCACATCGGCCAGCTCTAATCTCAAGTGATACTATTCTCTGTATAGCGCAGTGCACTACTTTACCCAAGCCACAGGGAAATTCGATATAGTTTGAGATGTACTAATAAACTACTGCATTTCCATAAATAATCAGTATTATGTGCATTTAGTCAATTAAAATGTATTATTTCATATTTTATGGCAGTATATGGATTTGTTTGAATTCATTCTAGAATAATTTTTATGGTCTTGAATCATTTCTTGTAAATGATTCTGTCCAGCCCTACGATTCACAAGGATACACTTTACCACTTGGAACACATTATGGAATTGTCCATTGGAATACCTACAGTGATGGAATACAGCAACACAGCATTCCCATCATTCCCTCCAACTGTGTTCCATTAGGGGTGAATTACGGTCTCGCTCGTTGGTAACCGGCCTAAATTCCTGTCCATTCTCTGGAAGCTAGATTCTATCACAGCCATGTTTCTAACAGTCATCCTCATTCTTCTTGGTCTGTCTGTTGTATGTCAGGGTGAGCTTTGATTCTGTCCTCTTCCACAGCTATAATATCAGACCTGGATATTGTTATTGTCTTGTGTTGTGATGTGATGATGATGGGTCTCAGTCTCCCCCCCCCCCCCCCCCCCCTCTCTCTTTCTCTCTCTCCCTTCCTCCCTACTCTCCCTCTACAGTAACATATTCAAAGGCTCAGCAGTGTGTATGTACAACATGGCAGACATCCGGAGGGTCTTCCTGGGTCCTTATGCCCATCGAGATGGGCCCACCTACCAGTGGGTACCCTTCCAGGGGAGGGTGCCCTACCCCCGCCCTGGCACGGTGAGTCATAGGGGGGGTCATATGGGGTTATGACAAGTTATAGCCCCTGGTAGATGCTACTTAGAAGCAATTCACAACTGATACTTAGAACTTTTATGTACGTAATGAAGTGGCAAGTGACTGATGGCACACATGCCAAGTTTTATAGAAGTCATGAATATCAATAGTTATAGCAAGGTAGTATGTGACTTACGAAAGGGAAACGTAACATTAGTATTCATCACAATAACTCAATAACCATATTTCCTACTTATTATAACACGGCTCAACATGAAATGCATATGACTTCAGTTCCAGACCCATAGATGTATTAAATGTGACTTGTTAACTCTAGAACCTTCTGTTCTTTATAGTGCCCCAGCTATGACCTCAGTTCCAGACACATAGATGTATTAAAACTGACCTATAGCCTCTTGTTCTTCATAGTGCCCCAGTAAAACGTTTGGAGGCTTTGACTCCACCAAGGACCTCCCTGATGATGTGATCACCTTTGCGCGGGGCCACCCGGCCATGTTTAACCCTGTGCACCCCATTGGGGGTCGTCCCATCGTGGTGAGGACTGATGTGGACTACCAGTTCTCCCAGCTAGTGGTGGACAAGGTGGAGGCCGAGGATGGACAGTACGACGTCATGTTCATTGGAACAGGTCAGTGAGATATGATTAATTTCCTTCTAGATGATCCTTCTTTATTAAAATGAGCAATCAGACTGGTTGAATGCTACATAAAAAAAAGTCCATGTTTTTTTTTTAGGGAATTTATGATTTGTGCTCAAAGTTGTTACGCTGCATGAGCGCAAAAGCCAAGAAAATGTCCCCTTGAGCAAAGCTCACCTTGACATCAACTTCAATAAAAAAGGAAATCCTGCAATGATTCGTTGCCTCCTTCTTTTGACCTTGAGTGATTGTACAGTGATATTGTAGTGTATTGAATACAAGCAATGTGAAGTCAAGGACATGCATTGAAGTATAACTAAGATTCCTTCTGTGTTCTCTCCATGGGAATATACTATGAAGTATGTAAGGGACAACTGAAATGAAAAGTGTCATTGTACAGTAGAAGGATGTCTATAATATGTACAATTAAGGTGTGTTCCATGATAATTCATGCATAAGAAACGCTAGATGTTGACATATGTGTGCTCGGTCCTGAAGCTGGTTAGGGTCAGATAGATAACTGGATACTGACGTATGCTTCCTGTTGTAGACCTGGGCACGGTCCTGAAGGTGGTTACCATCCCAAGAGAGAGCTGGCATGACCTGGAAGAGGTGGTCCTGGAGGAGATGACCGTGTTCAGGGTACGGTCACACACTGGGAAACTGGTTATGGTTGTAATTGATTGCATTGATATGGCAAATATTCAAGGAAGTCTAATAGAACACCTGTCGTTTTGTTGGGAAGGGAAGGGTACATGATCAATGTCTAGCTCGGAAATAAAAGGGAGGAGTGGGGAAATCTCATTGGGAGTTATGAGGGGGGTCTAAATGAATCAGAATGTTATATCTGCTCTAACTGTGTCTTTCTGCAGGAGCCCACCCCCATCACGGCAATGGAGCTTTCCACCAAACAGCAACAGCTGTACCTGGGCTCGGCGCTGGGCGTTTCCCAGATGCCTTTGCACCGCTGTGAGGTGTACGGGAAGGCTTGCGCTGAGTGCTGTCTGGCCCGTGACCCCTACTGTGCCTGGGATGGAACAGAGTGCTCCCGTTACTTCCCTACCGCCAAGCGGTAAGAACACACACACACACACAGACATTCTCGTACACGCACACACAGGCAAATATAAATGCAGAAAAGCAGAATGAGGGTCTGAAGTAGTAGGAGGCTGGTTTGTCAACATAAAGTCTGAATGCACACACACACACACACACACACACACACACACACACACAGAACCCATTCTGAGTAGGCCACTCCAGAAGGCGTATTTTCTTCTGTTGAAGCCATTCTGTTGTTGATTTACTTCTGTGTTTTGGTCGTTGTCCTGTTGCATCACCCAAATTCAGTTGAGCTTCAATTGGCTGGCTGACAGCCTAACATTCTCCTGCAAAATGTCTTGTTAAACTTGGGAATGGATTTTTCCGTTGATGATAGCAAGCTGTCCAGGCCCAGAGGCAGCAAAGCAGGCCCAAACCATGATGCTCCCTCCACCATACTTTACAGTTGGGATGAGGTTTTGATGTTGGTGTGCTGTGCCTTTTTTTCTACACACATAGTGATGTGTGTTCCTTCCAAACAACTCAACTATAGTTTCCTCTGTCCACAGAATTTCCAGTAGCGCTGTGGAACATCCAGGTGCACTTTTGCAAACTTCAGACGTGCAGCAATGTTTTTTTGTAGAGCAGTGGCTTCATCCGTGGTGTCCTCCCATGAACATCATTCTTGTTTAGTGTTTTACGTATTGTAGACTTGTCAACAGAGATGTTAGCATGTTCCAGAGATTTCTGTAAGTCTTTAGCTGACACTCTAGGATTCTTCTTAACCTCAATGAGCATTTTGTGCTCTTGCAGTCATCTTTGCAGGATGGCCTAGGGAGAGTAGCAACAGTGCTGAACTTTCTCCATTTATAGACAATTTGTCTTACTGTGGAATAATGAACATCCAGGCTTTTAGAGAAATACCCTTTCCAGCTTTAGTCAACAATTCTTAATCTTAGGTCTTCTTTTGTTTGAGGCATGGTTCACATCAGGCAATGCTTCTTGTGAATAGCAAACTCAAATTTTGTGAGTGTTTTTTAGAGGGCAAGGCAGCGCTAACCAGCATCTCCAATCTGGTCTCATTGATTGGATTCCAGGTTAGCTGACTTCTATCTCCAGTTAGCTTTTGGAGAAGTCATTAGCCTTGGGGTTCACATACTTTTCCCAACCTACACTGTGAATGTTTAAATGATGTATTCAATATAGACAAGAAAAATACAATCATTTGTGTGTTATTAGTTTAAGCACACTGTGTTTGTCTATTGTTGTGACTTAGATGAAGATCAGATCCAATTTATGCAGAAATCCAGGTAATTCCAAATCCACTGGTACACACATTCAATTTGAGTGATTGTTGTGCATTCCACAGCTTTGGGGTGGTAAAAACATGCTTCCCAGCACACACACAGTCCTGGCCAGTAGCAGTGTTAGAACCACTTCACCCTACAGCCAAGAGTTATAAAACACCCACATAGCCACACACACACCAAATAGTAGGCCAACAGGAGCCGTCTGACTTCTTCACCCCAACAGCCGAGAGGTATGAACAAACACACCCTCAAATGACCTTCTCCTCCAGCAGGATTAGCCTGACCACTACCAGCCCTCCACCTCTGTCCAGCACAACTCTCCATTAAACACAGATCTAGGATCAGCGTACCCTCCCTCAATCCTAACCCTAACCATCAGGTCCGAAATAACACAACTGACCTAAGATCAACAACTACACTAGCGAAGTATGAGAGAATTGACTAGCAGCCTCAGAAGGAGGGCAGTAGAGGGGTGGTGGCACACCCTTGGTCGGGGCTGCTGGGGCGCTCCAGTGCTCTCCAAATATTTAATTCTCCAGCTAAATGAGAACCAGACGTCCGGGCTCGGCTCAGCAGGCACTCGGACTGCCCTGCACGTGTTCAGACAGCCAAAGACAGGAATGCTTGGGAGGAAATGTAGGAAGAATGGTAGAGTGTGTGTGTGTTGGGTAGAAGCAGGGTGTGTGCATCGGGGGGGGGGGGGTGTATGCATGTGTAAGTGTATTTATGTGTGTGTGTGGGTGGGTAAATGGGTGTGTACATGTTGTTTATATTTGTGTGTGTGTGGGGGTGGACGGGTGTGAGTTGTGTGCACATGTGTGTTTGTGAAAGTGAGAAACAAAGCAAGAGAGAGTGAGAAGAACAATCAGCCTAAACCTCCCTCCCTCAACCCCTCCCTCCATCTGTTTCACCTTTACAGCTCCTCCAATCCCACAACTCTCTCTCTCTCTTTCTCTCTTTCCCTCTCTCCTGCCTCCCTCCCTCTTATAAATGTCCTGTACGGTTATAGAAACCCTGACACGAGACCTAGAGACCTCCACCTTTGGCTGTGCTCCCCTCTCTACCCTCAGAATTTTACGACACGTAAGAGCCTATGATCTTAGTGGTGGTGAACCAGGGAACCATAGAACCAGGAAACACATAGGGAGCACAGGGAAGCATGTTCTCTGTTAGCCAGTACATAGCCAGGTTGTGAAAACGTCCACAATGTAGCTGTAAAAACAGGGCTTATAACGGACACGCAATCGGCATGAACATGTACATTACACGGAGCACACACACACACACACACACACACACACACACACACACTGTACGGACTAAAGGGTCTTTCAAGTCTTGGAGAACATAGCCTTGGCCTTGAAAATCCTGACTATCTGTGTTTCATAATGTTTAGTAATGACATGTCCCTGAACGATGCATCACAATGAATCATTCCTTTAATAGAAGCAAAAGGTTGACATGCTTTTAAATGTGCCAGTGATTTTCTCCCTTTCTATTCATCCACCCACTCAATAGCATCAGACTTAACAGAGGACTGATGGTGAAATAAACAGTTCTGCTCTGTTCTTCAGTCGTGCTGCACAAATGTGTTAGCTGTGCCACTGGTTAAGATTGTCCTCTAGTGGTAGACACATCACAGTACATAGAGCCCTCACTCACTGGCTCCTTCCCGATGGAACTGGGGAGTGAAATTAGACTGAGGAAACAGAGCAGTGAGTGGCCTGACCAACACAAACAGGTTTATATGTTGTGTGTCAGGGACGTTTATGAACTCACTGGGAACACAATCTAACATGTGTATGTTTCTTTGGTTGTTTCATAGGAGAACGAGACGCCAGGACATCAGGAATGGAGATCCCCTCTCCCAGTGCTCTGACCTGCAGCATCATGGTACAAACTTTAGATTTTTATTTAATGCTTTTCATCTCTCTCTCTCACACACACACACACACACACACACACACATAAAACCCCACTGTGGTGTCTCTCTGGTAACCCTATACCTGTGTCTGTGTAGATGAGGTGGACGGGCTGGGGCGTGTGGAGGACAGGAGTGTGTACGGAGTGGAGAACAGCAGCATGTTCCTGGAGTGCAGTCCCAAGTCCCAGAGAGCCCTCATCTACTGGCAGCTCCAGAGACCCAACGAGGACCGCAAACATGAGGTGGCTACACACACACAACATGTGTCCTATTCTGCACGCAACATGTGTCCTATTCACCATCATTCTCAATAACATCCCAATCATTTTCAAGAACTTTGCAATCACACTAAACCTTCACAAATTATTACCCGTTCTGTGTGTTTACATGAAAATGAAGTTGTGTGAAATTGCTTCAGTTTGTTAATAATCAATTGCCATGCACTCAAATGTAACCATATTGAGTGGATATTGAATATCTCTATCTCCCTCTCCCCCCCCTCTCTATTCCCCCCTCCCGTTCCTCCCCTCCCCCTCATTTCCCTCTCCATCTCTCTCTCCAGATCAAGTCGGAGGACAGGGTGATCCACACGGAGCAGGGCCTGCTCATCCGCACCCTCACCCAGGCCGACTCAGGCGTCTACACCTGCCACGCTGTGGAGCACGGCTTCATCCAGCCCCTCCTCCGCCTCTCCCTCCAGGTCATCCCCACACAGAGGCTGGGTGAGCTGCTGCCTGGTGGGCCTCAGGGTGGACCTGGAGGGTCTGGTGGCGCAGGTAGTGGGTCTGGTGGTGCAGGTGGGCCTGCTGGTGCAGGGCACTCGACAAAACACAAGCTGTGGTACAGGGATTTCCTCTCCCTCCTAGACCACCCTGACCTGAACAGTGTGGAGGAGTTCTGCGAGCGCGTGTGGCGGAAGGAGCGCAAGCAGCGGCGTCTGAAAACCCCCACCATCACCACCAATGACCAAAGTCTGGCTAGGCCTGACGGCGGAGCTCCAACTTCAGGCCTAAAGCCTAAAAGTATTCCTCTTGGCGCAGGTGCACCCAATGCCCAGAAGCAGCAGAGCGGGCATCCTACTGTGCAGCAGCAGCAGAACAAAGAGGGGAGCCCCCGGAGCACAAACCCCCAGAAGGTGCAACACCATGCGGGTACGCTGACCCAGGCACAGGCCACTAAAAACAACAACCATGCCCAGAACTCTCAGGCTACACCCAACACCCAGAGCCCCCAGAAGGGCCAAGGCGCCCAGGGGGGAACCCAGGTGCCTGGTGGTGGGGCCAGAGGTGGACCCCAGCACACGGCCAAGTGGAGGCGGATGCAGGAGAATAAGAAGGGGCGAAACAGGAGGACCCACGAGCAACAGAGACCCCCGCGGAGTGTCTGAGACACACACACAGCAACACACACACTTACACACATATTGTACATTAAAATATAGACTTGCTATCCCATAAAAATATACTGTAGGAACCCACATAATGCAATACTCATGGTCATGGACATATGCTCATTCACAAATAATATGTAGACAGAAAAATACCATCCCAATGGAATGCTCTAAAACATACACATCACACACACACACACACACACACACACACACACACACACACACACACACACACACACACTGCAAATACCCTGTGAAGACTTGGAGAAGACTGGCGACTAACAGGACATTAAAGACTGAGGCTAAACTGGAATCGTATGCGTATTGTACATGCTAACCATGTGGATATAGTGGCCCGGGGGGGTACAATGTGAGGAACTGTATAGTCCAGGTCCGTGTTGCAAGGGTGACTGGCGGACACATAGCGGACACATAGCCCTCATGTACATACGCTACTTCCTTATAGGACTGGGATGGGGATAAAAAACATTCATTTTCAGTGAGGATGATACATATTCAAGTTTGGACAATGACCCCTACAGGACATTTCAGAAGACATTTCAGAAGGGATTAAGACTTTAAAGTTCAGTAGAGACGTCCGTTACTGCGACTACTGGCCTTGTTGACATGCGCAGAAGGAAGAGGATGTCCACTATATAGAGACTGGAAGAACTATAAGGACAAGGAATCATTTTGTCCCGTCGATTGCAAACTAGAACCGGAATACATCAAAAGAAGCACAGTCATTTACAGAGGGTGAACTGCAATTCCCACAATACAGTTCGTCGTGTCAACTTTGTTCAACTGATTCGATTCACAATGACTCTCATGAATGAGCGCTTTGGGCTTGTACATAGAGCTTGACTGTCTTATAGGTCAAACATGAAATGGGGCACAGTTAGCTGGTTAACAATCCACAACGATGCCCTGCATATTGTTTGTAGTTCAATAACAGAATTATTCAATATAAAACGACAAAATCTACAATAGCCTGTGGTCTGTGCAGCAAAATCAAGCTTCTCTTCCTCCCAAGGCTTGAAAAGCATTGTGCATGTCGTAGTCAATCAATGTTTATGATTTGAATAAGCTATTTCTCGCCAGTTACTCGCTACGTAAGTTTTTTTTTTATGTGAAAGGAGTCCTATGAAAAATCTATTTTCTGTTTTTATTTCATATTTACTTCTCTCTCTCCCTACAAACCACTGCATCCCTGTAGGGGTAAACACTTACGTAGTAGAATGTTTGACCTGCCCCTTTAAGTAGTAGAATGTTTGACCTGCCCTTTTAAGTTATTTTTCTTTCTTTGCTTTATCCTGGAGTTGCGTGTGAACTTATAATTCCAGTCATATGTTCGTGCTCAGCCTGGAAAACAGACTGCCTATTGATTCTGTACATATACATACAACAACAAAACGACTCTTTATGTATGTAAATATATACAACCAGAACACCACTGATTATTTATTTCTCATTGTTTTGTGAAAGGGTTGCATTTATTTTTGATATTCTGGTATTTTGGCTCATCAATAATCAAGGAAAAAAACTGGCACGTTGAGAAACACAGACGGACCAATGAGGACGGACTTCCTCTGTCAAGGACTCCCTTTTTTTCCGGGGGGGCGTGTTTTGGAAGTGAACCACGGTATGAGAGTGGGAGCAGGGGGTTGTTGTGTGTTTTACAGTATCCAGACTGAGAGCCTTCAGGATGATAAGCACAAGTTTCTCAAGCCCTCTTCTACGTGTCTGTCTCTTCTGGTCTTTTCGTAAATGGGTGATTTTTCTACCCAGGAGGTTTTTGCGTTGGAGTTTGGAATCCCATCCACCCATTTCATTCGCTCATCCCAAATACTCATTTTATGTAAGATAATACTACCCAAAACCTGATAAACATTAGCTGTGAATTTCTATGTAAGAACTAGTAAGGAAAAGGTTCAAATCTTAACCTAGTCTGAGGACGCCGAGGTAAAGCTGCATGTGAATGCTACTTAAGTACATCTTTTCTATTGTCTCTAGATGTTTCCTGTGAGAGGTAAAAGTCCTGTAGGCAACATGTGAATATTCTTCCTTTTTGCCAAAACAAAGATGCCAACATGTACCAGGGGTGTATTCACTAGGAACCAAACAGAAGCAAACAGGCCGAAACGGGGAGGGTCTAACCTGAACTTGTCCAATAACAAACGCACATTTTTGTTGCAAATCGTTTTCTGTAGCTAAACGTTTTGCTATGGTGTCTGCTAATGAATACACCCCAGTGATGTTACTCCAACCCCAAAACTTGTATTAAGACCTTCAACTTTTCATACAACAATGTGTTTCCCCCTCAGTATACAACAAGAGTCATGTGTCGATGCAATAATGGACAGCAGATAGCAAGGTTTCCTGGTGGTTTGTGGTATGTTTCCGGTCTCTAACGGTGTGTAGGGTGGACGAGGAGAGAACAGATACCACTGCTGTAACATGGTTCTTCCTGGCATGCGTTCAGTTGTCTAATTAAACATTTCCTGTCAAACCTAGCCTTGTTGTTTCTTTTTGTAACTTCTGTCCAGTTATATATGGTACAGTGTGATGCATGTGAATCTGAGCTGACAAGATTTATTTTGTTTGTGTTGTACAGTCATTTCAAATTGTGCCATTTTATCACATTTAGTCACAGGTGGGACTGGGAGCAATCCGTCAGTTTGCTCACTGAAACACACAGATAAAAGGTTGAGCTGATGAAAAACAATTTTTTACTGGAATTATATTATGGTGAATTACACAGTATTATATCTTCTTTAAAAACGTTTTTAAAAAGACTTTCCAACAGACAGTGAAGCCTACTCCTTCACCAGAGGAGACCATCTGAACCAAGACCATGGATGAAGATGCGCCTCAGTTCTAAGGTATGTGCTGAATCACAATGGCTGTGTGTACAACGGAAGCCCAATTCTGATATTATTGGCTAAAGATCCGGTCTGATTGATTAAAAGACCAATTTGTGGCAATAGATCAGAATTGGGCTGCCTGTGTAAACGCAACCATAGTGGGCTCTCAGTGCTGAGTATAGTAAATACTGTAGAATCACAAGCTCTCTGTCCACATCCTTCAGTGGGTTGACCACGGCTCCCATAGAGAGATTTCATTGACTAAAGGCAGAAATGATGTGTTAAAAAAGGTAATTGATATGTTATACTGTAAAGTAAGAGGCAGCCTTCCTTGTCGCTGAATCCCCCCCTACCATGAATAATTAAACTGGAGGTTAATGTTTTGGATTATCCACAAGAGGTCACTATTCTCTGTTCCAATGGACTTCAATTTCTACCTCACTTTTCAGGGGATTACATTTTAGCCCTCCACGGAGGGCCGAGTGTCTGAGGGTTTTAACTCCTCCCTTGGAATGACTGATGAATTAAGGTCACTAATTAGTAAGGAACTCCTCCTCCCACCTGGTTGTCTAGGTCTTAACTAAAAAAACAGACACTAGGCCTTCAATGGAATGAGTTTGACAGCCCTGTAGTCTAAGTTCCCTGTATATCAGTTATGTGACTGGAATGCAATGACCATCAGCTGTTTATGTTCATCAGCCACAATGTCTTGCACTGTGTGCTACTCTATGTCTATAGTTTTGAAGATTCCACTGGTGTGGAGACACAGACGGTTAACAGTCAACTCAGTGCCACTAAAGGCCTATCGTGAGGTCATCTTCTCCACTCTAATTGGGCCTACAGCGGCACAGCGTGTTGCCTAAAATGATGCTCTACCACTGAATCCCTGCAGGTACCTTAAAAGGTTCTCTACCACTCTCTGCGTGGGCACAAACTCCCTGAACCTGCTGACGCACGCACGCACGCACGCACACACACACACACACACCCTCAGAGTAGGAGTGCTGATCTAGGGTCAGGTCTCCCCTGTCCGTATAATCATACTCATTATAATCTAAAACACAAAGTCTGATCCTATGTCAGCTACTCTGAGACGCTTGATGCATACAACTTCAGATCTTAGCACGGCTCAAAAATCCCATTAATGACACAGCAATCCTCGGAAACGTGCAGCACGACTGCAAAAACATCAACCTGGAACGCGGCCATTACAACGTGCATAATTAAGCTACATTTATGCATATTCATGTAGCTTTGAACTGAGGCATTCTGTTCTGTTGTCAATGACAGGTCTCTATTGCAGCGTATACAAGGCTAAACAGCTGGTAGGTAGGAATGTAGCACCGAACTCAGATTTAGAGATGGATTGAAATATGCCTAGTGTTACCATGGCAAAGAGGCTCTCTTGATAACAGGATGTTGGTGGCACCTTAATTGGGGAGGATGGGCTCGTCGTAATGACTGTAGCGGAATGAGTGGAATGGTATCAAATACATCAAACACACGGTTGCCATGTGTTTGATGTCATTCCATGCGCTTCGTTCCAGACATTATTATGAGCCGTTCCCCCCTTCAGCAGCTTCCACTCATATATGAGGTTCCACTCATATCTCTTATATGGAAGAATATGTTTGTCCTGTGTCTTAGTCAGATGAATGAATATGAAAACACCACATGTTTGCTAACCCACTGGTTTGTTTCTTTGTGGTTGTGTGTAGGTTGGCCTATTGTAGACTGTATTGAAATGCAAGTCACCGTTGTTGTCATGTGATTGCCACTAGATGGCACACAGATCCCCGTACTGTAAAGATGACCTATGGAAGTTCAACATCCCTTCTTTATAATAGACAGAATGGGACATTGGATGTAAGGGCTATAGAAGGTATGTGGTCTCCTGCTGTGTCGTAGAGAAAATACTGCCATGGTGCTTAGAGAAAACACTTTCATGGGGCGTAGAGAAAACACTGCCATGGGGCGTAGAGAAAACACTGCCATGGAGCGTAGAGAAAACACTGCCATTGGGCGTAGAGAAAACACTGCCATGGGGCGGAGAGAAAACACTGCAATGGGGCATAGAGAAAACACTGCCATGGGGCGTAGAGAAAACACTGCCATGGAGCGTAGAGAAAACATTGTCATGGGGCGTAGAGAAAACACTGCCATGGGGCGTAGAGAAAACACTGCCATGGGGCGTAGAGAAAACACTGCCAAGGGGCGTAGAGAAAACACTGCCATGGGGCGTAGAGAAAACATTGTCATGGAGCGTAGAGAAAACACTGCCATGGGGCGTAGAGAAAACACTGCATTGGAGCGTAGAGAAAACATTGTCATGGGGCGTAGAGAAAACACTGCCATGGGGCGTAGAGAAAAGATTGGCATGGGGCATAGAGAAAACATTGCCATGGGGCGTAGAGAAAATGTAGCAGTTTAAAAGCAAGTTTTCTGTAATTCTACACATTTTGTAATGACTTATGCCGTGTTAATATAAGAGCTGAGTGAGAATGACTAACACAATCAATGGGTCAAGAGAAACACTGCTGATGCATGACACATTTATAAATTGCATCTGGTGTATTCTATAATTCTAACTCTCAATAATAAGCTGAGAGACCCCCCCCCCCCCACAAAAAAATGTGACATGTTTATGTGACATCTGTGATTGTCTCTTATGTGTGTGTTCGTCCTCTATGTGTGTTTGTCTCCCAGTCTCCTCACGACTCCCAGATTGAGCTCTGCAGAAGCTCTGACTCACAGTCGTTCCGCAGCCCAGGAGTGGGCTCCAGGGATTCTGGGAAAATCAACTCTGTCAGAAGGGAGAGGAGATTCAGGTCCGTGACAAGATAGCGCTCACACAGACCTACTCCTTAAATATCTCTCTCTTATTTATTTCCTGTCTTTCTATTCATTTAATTCCCACTCTAATCATCTCTTCCTCATCTCTTCCTCTCAACATCTGTACCAAGCTGAACCCTATTCTCTCTTTATACCCCAGTTGGCCCACAACTTAGCATAAGGCTAATGTTAAGCACAGTGTAAAATAATGATACCTAGGGGCTGTTTCAGCCACACACACACACAGAGCACCTTGATTGTTTGATGTGGGATTTCCAACCCTCACTCACCCCATAGTTACGACCCCTCAGGCGGCAGGGGTCCATAGATGCCATGGCAACGCTTGACTCTTGAAGGGTTGCTTTGCAGAAACCCCCAGAAACAGAGGAGTCACTGGCGGGCATTTGAGTCTAGACCGAGCCCTTGGAAGACCTCATTATCAGATAGTGAGCAGCCACAGCACTGTGACGACTTCAAGAACACCACTTAGTCTTATGTACAAGTCTAAAAGCAGAGATGGTTTTACATTTCTAACAGTGGTCAGTTATATAATTTTGACCTCCAATTTTCCTCTCTCTCTCTCTTCCCAGTTTCCATAGCTATTCCCGGAGAAGTGTGAGAGGATCCAATGAGCTCTGGGAACGTTGTATTCATGTCTGTTGGATCCTATTGTACACACAAACCCTCAAGGTTCAACCAAGCACACCTTTTGACCTCGTAACACACACACTTGTCAATCAAAACAAAATTCACACATACAATTCATCCACATAAAACACATACACACCCACACACCCACAGACACAAACAACCCCCCCTCATGCCAACACACACACACGCAGGTTGGACCACATAAAATCTTCCCCACTGGGGGTTCGATTGTGAGGCTATTGATTGCTATAGGTTAGGATTGATGAGGTGATCAATAGCTCCTCTGTGGCCATTCTCCTGAGTGGATGGAATACAGATGTATAGTGTCCAGTGTTAAAGAGAGTTAAAAAGTAACAAATCCCTTTGAAAACAACCTATGTGACATCGATATGAGTCGGAAACTGTTATTTTATTGTTCAAATTGACTACATTTTGGCCATGAAGTCATTCTCGTCTAAAAGTAAGGTTTGATTTGACGATGTCCATTTGCCCACTAACATTGGGTGAATAGCTGTGGTGACAGTGAAACTGTCCAGCACTGCCCAGCTGCTCCGACTTTGTTTACGTAAGACAACACGTTGTGCATTTTTTGACTTGAGAAATACTGCACCAAACACCTTAGTCAAATGTAAAATTGCTCAACTAGAACCTCGGCAAAAACGTCAATATTAATTACAGATTTCTTGAGTTCTTAGATTTATTCTGGGGATTTTGAGGAAGTGAAATAGGCTTCCATGTCTACAGTGTCTTATGGGGGACAAACATCATTAACCAAATGCTGAATCGGTCAGGAAACACACCTCCAAGACTGAAATCTTGTTTTTCTAATGAGCAACAGAAAAACACCTGCCAATCAGCGTGTTCAGTGGCTCTTTAAAGCTGGAATCAGTAATGGTGAAACTGCCACGTCCGTTTGCGATATTACAAATAGAAAGAAATGACTTCAAACAACGAACAATGTTTTTTTCCCTCAGAAATCGTTGCACATTATTGAACAGAAAAGTATTTATTCCACCTTTTTTTTTACCATGCTCCTCTCCACTGTTTCATAAACAAAAACAAATGTGCTGGGGTAAACAGTGGCGCTGCTTACCCTAATGTGGATTCCAGCTATAAAGGTTGACTTTGGTGGGGAAAAGCAAAAACAAATAGCTTTAAACGGTATAACTGATCAATGAACCATCATAGCAGGCCACTTAATGCTTAAAAACAAAACAAAATGATGAGGAAGATATTTGGCTACAGAAGTGCCATTTCTTACCGATGTCTACAGATTCTGTCCAAAAAATAAATCCTGTGAAATGACGTCAACACATACTGGAGGAGGCTAGCTACAGTGAGGAACTAGCTGAGGAACTAGCTACGTTGGTCATGGCGCACATCACCAGAATGACACATCAATGAACCACCAAAGGCACACCCCATTTTGGTTTGAAAATGGAGAAAGAGGCAGACTTGGACCGTGTTTGGTGTCAATTGGTGTGACAATGAGTGACGAGGATATGGCAAGATAGCACAAACAGTTGTGGGACCAGGCTACAGAACAAACGCTTGAGGAGGTCATTTTGAGAAAGTTCTGTCAGAGACTTGAGTTGCCTTGGAGTTTGTATGGTTTGGTTTTGCCCTAGGGAGATTACTGCACTCAACGAATCCTCTATTTGCTGTAGTCAAAACCCATGTTGTTTTGAATGTGTTCAGGGTGTCTTTCACCTTGAATGTTTACCGCAATGTTTATAACGTTTTTGAATTAATATACAGTATGTAGACCTGTACGTAGGCGTGCGTTTTTGCATCCTTTGTTTGTATGCGTGTGTGTCTGCGTGTGTGTGTATGTGTATGTGTGTATGCATGTTTATGTTTTTTTCTGCCTGTGTGTGTATGTGTGTGTGTCCTTCAGTGTGACTCATCTGTTACAAGCCTGGCTAATCACCTTCTCTCCACCTTCCTCCTCCTAATCTGTACCAAGTGGACCGGGCTTGTTACAGTGACATCACCACCTGTGACGCGTATCCCTAACAATAGGTGTTGCTAAGGATTCACAACGGGGTGTGTGAGAGAGAGAGCACAAATGAAGGAGGGAACCCCTTTCTCTTCCTTTTGGTCTCTCTCTCTCTCTCTCTCTCTTTCTCTTTCTGTCTCTCTCTTTGTCTCTCTCTCTCTCTTTGTCTCTCTTTGTCTCTCTCTCTCTCTCTGTCTCTCTCTATCTCTCTGTATGTCTGCCCCCCCCCGCTCTCTCTCTCTCTCTCAAGGATTAGACAGCGAGTTGTCAAGGGACTCCTCCCTCTTCACTACAGTTGAATAATTGGATTGTGGTGCAACATCACTATATTAGTCTGGAAACGTTAACTGATTTGAGGAATCCTTCTGCAGTTAGAGGAAAAGAGGAGGGGTTAGGGAGAAGGAGAGAAAGGGACAAGAAGGAGGAGATGGAGATGAGAGGAAGGAGAATGGGAAGAGAGAGTTCATTCGAGCATTTGGTGCAGGTAGCCCAGTGGTTAGAGCATTGGGCCAGTGAAAGGTTGCTAGATCAAATCCCAGAGCTGACATGGTAAAAATCTGTCGTTCTGCTCCTGAACAAGGCAGTTAACTCACTGTTCCTAGGCTGTCATTGTAAGGTTAAATACAAATTTGGTGGAGTGAGTGAATTGAGAAGACAGATAACAGGCAGTGATAGACCCTTTTCACACCATCATGCCTACCTGAACCGTACTGAGCTTACTTCTTTCCCTTTCCAACATGGTTCCAGCAGCTATGGTGGATGTGTAACCACACTGAAACAGTATAGCTCAGTAGTGTAAAAAGTGTATTACTGTCATGCCCCATCTAGGCACAGATCTAGGATCAGCCAATCCTATGGGTCATGCCAGTCCCCATCTTGCTGACCCTTACCTTAACCATTGGAAGGGACACCATGGTTAAGACGCGTTCCTATGCTCAGGCGTTACTGACGCTTGACAGATCTTACAACGCCTTAATAAGTATTTTATGTATCAACTAAGCATATCCTTTGTTATAGCTACCTGGCAGTCGATGACATGGTTGACGACATGGCACGCAACCATTGGTTGATGCATGCAACATCCGAACAGGGGAATGCGACCAGTGACTTCTCTGACCTTTAAATCCCGTTAAGAACAGAAGAACCTGATGTCCTTTATTAATCACCCTCACCCTCCTGGTGAGGTCAGAGCACCAAAACAAATCCTGGCAGACAATGCCTGAATGCCCTGATCTGCAGATCTATCAGCTTACCCTTCTCCAACCCTACCTTGACAATTATGAGGAAAACACAAAACCGACCTTAGAGCGTCAGTGTCTAGGGGCAACGTCATCCTACTTCACCAAAACAGGGTTGTATTCATTAGAATCACACCGTAGCAAAATGTTTTGGACAAGCTTAAGTTAGTTCCCCTTTTTCATTCTGTTTTCTCTTGTTTGGTGCCTAATAAATAGGACCCAGAGCTCTGTAAATCAGTTTTGCGGTATGAAGTGTGCGAGGAACAAAGAGTTTAGAGAGATACGTTATGTAACCAAAAGGCTGTCTAGGCATTGTGTAGAATGTAACTGCGTGGTTTTCTCAGACAGAGGAAAAGATGCAGTACTCTGTTGACAGCAAGCTGCTTGAACGCAACAGTATGCATATTGTATTCATGTCTTGAAATACGCCATAGCGGTATTACTCATGTTGGGATGTTCAGTGGTGTTTTCTTTAGGAGTTGACTGATGGTTTTATACCATGAGCAAAGGTGTTTCTCCGACTTGGGTTCAATCCCTTTTCAGTTCAATCAGATCTGAAGATTTATGTAATTTTACCTGATGAAAGGTGGAATTTGACCCCAGATTTGACCCCTAGTCGGAGTCTGAGTGACAGACTGAACTTTGCTGGTGTACAACAACAGATTATAGTATTGTTTGTGATTGGCCTATCTCTCAGATTAAAGAGGATTATGAGGTGTGTCTTGAGAGAGAGAGAAGGAGATAGAGTACACTGTTCCTTTAAAAATATTTTTAGTTCAGGGCTTCTCTCTGGTCAGCGGTCAGGAGAATCTGGTGTTAAGGGCAGAGTTATGTGTGTGCCAGGTCGCTAATGGGAATAGAAAGGGCTCAGGATTAATAAACCTCTGGTTAAACATCGCTCCGCTCGCAGGGCTAGCACTACTGAGGAACCACTGAGGAACCTGTTCTCAGAGTGGATAGTAGAGGAAACAGACACAGGATATACACCCTGACAAAGGTATGTGACTGCTTCTCTCTCTTTCTGATTCTGACACCTGTTGCTGCAGAGTGGGAGTGATTTGCCTTGGAATTGCCAAGGCTGGTGATTGGATGTTCACTGGTTGCATATTTCAGTGAACACTTACTGTAAGATTTCAGTGGTAGGAATTGTATCACTCCATATTTATTATTGTCTTGTTTTTTGGTAAGAGAAATCAATTTGATATTGATCCCTTACTATGTGAAATATATTTTATGGCATTTCTATTAATATTGTACAAATCTTCTGGATCTATTTTGGATAGCTCAGACTGAAATGAAACTAGTTTCACTGTGAGCGACTAGTGATCCACATTTGGCCCTCAGGTGTGTATTAAAATGTAATGAACACAGCCCAGTGTGTGTGATCTGGTTACCAGATTCCATTACATTCTTTCCTGGCTTAGCAACACACACACACACACACAGTGTGTATAGATGTATGCAAATGAGTGTGCGTCAGTGTACGGATATGAGTGTGTACACCAGTGTATGCACGCTTATGTGTGTGTGTGGGTTTATAGTGTGTATGCCTGTGTGTGTGTGTGAGCGCGTATGGGCTGTTTCCGCTCCACAGACTTGAGGCCATTAGGGCTCGCTCCAGTGGCCAGCCCAGTGTGGGGAAGGCTCTCTGTTCAATACCATAGTTTATCACTGGAGACAGCACCCAGCGCCTGACTAAAACACACCTACATCTACACACACACCGTCACGGAAGGAGGGAGGGGATGAGTGAGGGATAGGGGAGGAGGAGGACTAGAAGAAACTAAATGGAGAGTGAGAGAGTGGGAGAGGGGTATAGGGGAGGAAGAGCGTAGTGAGCAGGAGAGAGAGAGAGAGAGAGAGAGACTATGGAAAGGAGAAGGGAGAGAGAGAGAGAGAGAGAGAGAGAGAGAGAGAGAGACACGATGGAAAGGAGAAGGGAGAGAGAGAAGAGAGAGAGAGAGAGATGATGGAAAGGAGAAGAGAGAGAGAGAGAGAGAGAGAGAGAGAGAGAGAGAGACACTGCTGAGAGAGGAGTCTATTGCCTTACTATGTTTACAATTGAAACGCGCAGGCTGTTCTGTTCAACTGAAACACAATGACCATCCAATACTATAATAAACACAATGCCATCCAATACTATAATAAACACAATGACCATCCACTGCTATAATAAACACAACGACCATCCAATACTATAATAAACACAATGCCATCCAATACTATAATAAACACAATGACCATCCACTGCTATAATAAACACAATGACCATCCACTGCTATAATAAACACAATGACCATCCACTGCTATAATAAACACAATGACCATCCACTGCTATAATAAACACAATGACCATCCACTGC